>JAODUJ010057452.1:0-12044 GCA_027564615.1 Psolus chitonoides | reverse complement strand
TTTATCTTTAAATTTCTCAACGAAGGAGCTGAATCCTGCAGCCAATTGGGACAATTATACTACAGTATATCACGCTACTTAGCGTATTAGAGAGAACAGTATATCAAGTGCTACCCTAACTTATGATTCTAATCTAATTCCGTACTGTATAAACTACATTATATCACGCTACTTAGCGCTACTTGAGAGAACAGTATGGGATTAATTGTCCCAATTGGGTAGAATCCTGGCATCTTTTGTCGGGAGTGAATTCTAACCAAATGCATACTGAGACTCTAACATATCTAATTGGGAATTGTGATATACACTAGGAAGGTAGTTTATCTTTTGTTATGTTGTTATTTCAGAGCTTGACAACCCTGAAGAGGACTGCAGATAACATTAAGGATCCCCTGTTCAGGTTCTTTGAAAGAGAGGTGAGTGACAGATAACATTTCTAAGTGGCATGTTGTGTTCCTCACTCATTTTGCGACTAAATTTGTAAACAAACTGGTTTTTCCGCATTATCTGATAGCGTGTGGTAGAACAAGCATATATTTGTAACTTGGCCTTACGATTATTACCTAATTAATGAGCGATTGACCAATACCTCGTAAATAATTTGTCATCCCGACGAATTATTCAAATTTGACTTTTGATCCCATTTCAAAGCTCCTCCTGTTCGAACTGCTAGCCAATAGTGACCTCGCAATGAACAGCGCCACCAAACAATATTGGTGCGCATTGTAGATGCAGTGTACAGCACATAGTGACTCGCAGTACCTGCGGTAATTAGTTCGAATTCTCCCATAACAATCCGGGAAATGTGCTGGCATTTTACAGAAATTATACAATAAAAGCTGCTCTAACCAAGGATAACTTACTATTTAATACTAAGGAATGTTACTGGCATGCTGCCAAATGAAATATAACTCTAGAACAAATGCCATGTGTGTCACTTTAAGGTGCTATTGCAATGTTCGATCTCACCCTGAGTAAATTGAATGTTGCAATATATGTTATCATTTTGCAGGAAATTGACGGATTGCCAAGTTATGCAAAATGTTGAAATGCACTGGGAATTATAACTTTGTGATAACACTGTAGCATTCCTCAAAATATCAGAATAAAATAGAGCTCAACTCTGAGTTGAATGGCAGAATTTGAAAGATTATTCCAACTGATCAATAATGTAAGATAGGCCATATTGATACATATCAAACTTGTGCTACTCATCAGACGAGTACATTGGCAATGTCTTTATTCATGGAATAAACTGCATTAAGGAGACTCACTGGGAAATAGACTGTCGAGACTCTAAATTTAGCTGTGCGAATTGAAATCAATCTGAGTAGGTGGAGTTTTCAGTGAAGAAGGTGAAATATATTATTTGAAGTCTCAATAGAGAAGAATGTCAATTGATCTTGGTAGGTGAGACATCGGTGCACTTGATCTGACTGACTTGGGCGTCATCTGCTTTGTCTGCGTCAGCCCAAAACATGAAGCAGAGGGTGCGTTTTTGTCAACTGTTAGCGTCAGATCATTTTACACGGTAACAAAAACGCAAAATATTTGCATCATCAGCTATCGGGTGGTTGCCAACAGAGTGTTTGGTGCGTATTGGGCGTTATGCGCATCATTGTTCAGTACCTGTGTGTCACTGGCTACACACTCACACCTATCTAATAGAACTTTCAAGCTCTCAAGACTGGTAGTTCTGTTAGATGATCACATGACCTAATCACAATAGTGGTCACATTAAATGGATACGTCATAATATGCATGTCAATCAAAATCTAACACTAACAGTTGACTGAAAATGGCTGTAAATCAACATGTATTGTTTTCATTGGGCTAGAATTTGCTTACTCAATACATGGAATAATTTATTTCTCACATTTACAAGGTGAACCACGGCGCTTATCTACTGCGGAAAGTCCGTGATGACCTTTCCAAGGTGGTCCTGGTGTGTGAAGGGAAGAAGAAACAGACCAATCACGAACGATCATTGCTCAGCGACCTCGCAAAGGGTATCCTACCAGGGAGCTGGAACCAATACACTGTTCCCAGGGGCCTGACAGTGATACAGTGGGTGTCTGACTTCAGTGAACGAATCAAGCAGCTACAGAAGATCTCAGCTAGTGCTGGTAGTGGTGGGATCAAGGAGTTAAAGGTGAGAGGGTAATATTAAGACCTACCAATAGGGGGTGGGGGTACACGTACATGGGTTTTGGGGGGTCATTCACAGGGCCCTGACAGTGATACAGTGGGTGTCTGACTTAGTGAACGAACCAAACAGCTGCAGAAGATCTCAACTAGTGCTGGTAGTGGTGGCATCAAAGAATTGAAGGTAGGAGGGTATTACTAGAACCTGGGAGGGGGTAGGGCACATGTACATGGTCCATAGAGACTTGATTATTCTGGCGGCCTGATAGTGATACATTGGGTGTCTGACTTTAGTGAACCAATCAGACAGCTACAGAAGATCTCAGCTAGTGCTGGTAGTGGTGGGATCGAAGAATCGAAAGTAGGAGGGTAATACTAAGACCTGGGAGGAGGTTGGGCACATGTACATGATCCCCAAGGACTTGAATATTCTTGTGGCCTGATAGTGATACATTGGGTGTCTGACTTTAGTGAACGAATCAAACAGCTACAGAAGATCTCAGCTATTGCTGGTAGTGGTGGGATCAAGGAGTTGAAGGTAGGAGGGTAATACTAGGATCTGGGGGGGGGGTTAGGGCACATGTACATGGTCCCTAGGAACTTGATTATTCTCAGGGCCTGACAGTGATACATTGGGTGTCTGACTTCAGCGAACACATCGAACAGCTGCTGAAGATCTCAGCTAGTGGTGGCATCAAGGAGAATGGTAATATTAGGACCTAATAGTGAGTGGTGGGTCACATTGACATCCTTAGGGACTTGGATCATTCTCAGAGGCCTAACAGTGATATGTTGGTTGTCTGACTCCAGTGAATGCGCCAAATAGTTACAGATCTCTGCTAGTGATATCATTGGCAGCATCAGGAAGTTGAAGGTCATCCAAGAATGTAGGAACCTATTGATGGTGAGGGGGTGTGGGGAGAGGGGGAGGCGGAGTCGACAATACCCAGTCACTGGTCATTCTCAGAAGCCTGACAGTGATGCAATGGGTGTCTGACTATTAGAAGCTATCAGCTAGTTTTGGCATCGGTGGATTCATGCAAATCATATTTGCTAGTTGCATGATGGTCAAATTGTTAAGGCTCCAGACCCAAGATCAGAGAATCGTCAGTTCTAGTCCTATCTGACCATTACTATGTGTCCTCAGGTTAGAGATTTCACCCACTGTGGTTGTAATTCTTGACAATAATGGCTCCTCGATAAGCATGATATTCAATCTGTGGGAGATCATGTTTGTTCCTGTTATGTTCATATTTTTCTCAATCTGTTATTTTCATCAGAGCCAGAAGGTTTGGCTGGGAGGTCTCTTCACGCCAGAGGCCTATATCACTGCTACCCGTCAGTTCGTAGCCCAGGCTAACAGCTGGTCTCTAGAAGAACTTCAACTACAGGTGAATGAAATTATTTAAAATGAGCATATTTATCTCAGTGGTCCGGTTTATCTGGTTTGGTGATCTAAATTAGCTCTGTATGTATGCGGTTAGCCAAAAAGTAATTCCACAAGGTTCATGGAATTTTACTTTATTAGTCCAATTGATGATTGTTCATTTGAAAACAACACTGATCAGATGTAAGTTCTTATGAGTTCTCTCCATATTTTCACATTTTAAATCATGCAATTTTATGTCTTCACCAGGCATTAGGAGATATAATTCAAAAGTTAAACAACTGAAATATCTGTTTTTGTACCAGACATCTGTGTTTTTGTTCTAGAAGATAAAATGATAATTATTTTATTAATTTAGACAGTTTGCTTATCCTCCTCAACACAATTCACCATGGAACCCCTTAGGAGCCCATGACCAAGACAGGCTCTTACCCCTGCAGCATATCATTCCTCTATTCCCATACCCAACATTGTTCAGCAGGGAGACAGGGTCAGCTGTTTAATGTGGTCTCTATTAGTCCTTAACAGACTCAGGATGCACCCTATGGTGTGCCTGTGTGACTAGTCCATGACCAGGACAGGCTCTTACTCATGCAGCATGTCATCCCTCTATTCCCATACCCAACATTGTTCAGCAGGGAGACAGGGTCAGCAGTTTAATGTGGTCTCTATTAGTCCTTAACAGACTGAGGATGCACCCTAAGGTGTTCCTGTATGACTAGCTCATGACCAGGACAGGCTCTTACCCCTGCAGCATGTCATCCCTCTATTCCTATACCCAACAGTGTTCAGCAGGGAGACAGGGTCAGCAGTTTAATGTGGTCTCTATTGGTCTTTACCAGACTCAGAATGCCGCCTATGGTGTGCCTGTGTGACTTGCTCATGACCACGACAGGCTATCACCCCTGCAGCATGTCATTCGGCTATTCCCATACCCAACACTGTTCAGCAGGGAGATAGGGTCAGCAGTTTAATGTGGTCTCTATCAGTCTTTACCAGACTTGAGATGCACCACTAACATGTGCCTGTATGACTAGCCCATGACCCAATTGAGGGGCCTGAGATGACACAATGTCAACTTATGAACTCCTTGGAATATCCCATTGAGATCGTGTGCATAATGATGTCACCTGAGTGTTTATTTTCTTCCCACAGATGACCATTTCTGATGTAGGCCAAAAGCTGGTAATTGATGACTGTAGCTTCATAGTGACTGGTGAGTCAAAAGCATTCAGTTTTAGTAGCAATGCATGCCAGACATCGACAAAATGTAGTGGCCAGAGAAAACATCAAAAAGTCCAATCATATCTTTGGTTATGAAAAAGGAAATTTTAAAGGAGCTCAGTGAATTTGTGATGAGCAAACTGTTCTTCCAAAAGCATGAAATTTTACTCTGATAGACAGTGTGAAAATGGGTATTTTGATAACCTTAGTTTATCTCAACAAAGTTATTCAAGAGTGAAGAATTTGGAAGGTTTGCCCTACCTTTCAAATTTTCAAATGTTGCAACTTCATATCATCTCTGTTAGGTCATGATAGTGTATTACAATCATGCCATTTAATTATTTTATCATGAAAGATGAAATGTGGGCAGAATGCAATATCTTCTTCCCTTCGTCTTCCAAATTAACCCATGCCCGTCATTGGGCAGGGCAGAGGAGGTGCTTAAGACAGCCCCCATTGTTCGCGACATTCCGGTAGCGTCACGCCTCAGCGCCCCCTGCATCTTTCTGCTAGATGTGTCCTTTCGCTACTCGCAGTTTTCGAACATGTCATGGCCAGGGGAAGAGCTGGGGTCACATACAACCCAGACATGGTTAGCTTGTATTGTATTCTTGTGATGAATAATGTCATGTTATTTTTCTCTAATCATAAATTTTGTGAATATAGACATCAAACAATTTTTGTTCATTTTGATGTAATTTGTCTCATTCAATATATTTAAGATATATCAACAATTAAACACATGCAGTAATTAAACAAGCAACATTTATCACTGAGGTTTACCTAGTGATAACAAAAATTGTAAACTTTTCTTCAGCAATCATACTGTTACCATAGCCATAATCAAAGAACATAGTTTTACAATATCAGTTATTTACACAAAGACTTCATTTAATGTTAATGTTTGTATTCTACAGGTTTGAAGCTTCAAGGTGCCGACTGCAAGCAAAACAAGTTGCAGCTAAGTTCAACCATTCAGACAGAGCTATCTGAGACTAGCATTAAGTGGGTCAGGTAAGTAACAATGTTGGTTTACCTAGTCTTTTTGCCCATGTAACAGACTCTGCCCCATCTTTGTGGAAAATATTACACATGTGATAATCAACATGTTATTTCTGTTACAATTCATGTGAAACATGAGGAAAACAGTCGAAGATGCATTTTCATGTTATAGGACAGGAGATGCATGCCACAGGTGGGCTCATGGTATTGTGATCATGGATAATATGGAAGTGTCCTGTTCCCATTTTTAGCAAGCCCACATTACTTTTTTTACATTTTTTACATTATATGTTGGCTCCCAAACCATTGAAAGTGATATGTTGGCTTCCAAATCATTGACAGTGTAGGGTAAATATATTTCACAATTGTGAAGAAAGAACATTATTGCAATCATATAGTCATTTTGCAATCATCAAGTTTCAAACAATACAAACTAAAAAATGTTATGTAGATGGAAGGTCACTGGCAACATCTGTCAGCATGCTGGCTAGCAGTTGAATAGAAAAATGTATGAAAGGTCACTGCAGAGACATAGTGTCAGATTGTGCAAGTAACAAGTCCTTGACTTGGGTGTTCAGAAATTAAAAATACATTTGGCAGAAACAATTCTCAAAAAAGACATTAAACAAGATTACTCTGTAAACAGTTTAATTATTAAGTTAGAAAAATGCAGTTGTTTTCGTACTATTACTGTATGGGGGAACAATAACATTGGACAGTTCTTGCACTTATACATAACCGCTGACTTTTATAGCAGGTAACATCGACACAGCTTTGCATTGTTAGAAGCTGCATCTCATAGGTTTTATTTTTCAATGCTTTTATATTTGTATTCCCTGCAGGATTGAAGGAGGTGTAGGAGGACCAGCACCTTCATCTGAAAAGGTAATCTTATAAACTACTCATAGTAAATGATACACACGATTATTATTAAGATTAGATTAAAGCTTTTAGTGGGACTACTATTCAATCACATGATCTGTCATGTCGATACTTTCTGTGTGGTCAACTCTATTTGTGAAAACTATGCTGAAGCCTAGTATCTTCTTTGCATGGAGCAATTAATTAACTGCTTCAATAATTTGATCTCTCCCCCTAATCAATCGTAATGGAGCTTCAAACCTCATGTAACCCAGTGACTTTTACATAAGGGGCAGTAAGAAACAATATTTCTTCTCCTTCTCTTGAAAAGTCATCATTCATATCTACTTATGACAACATTTGGGGGGGTATATCCCTCTCCCCAGCCGCAATGCCCTGCCATCCCGGTATATGTCTGCATGAAAATAACAATGAATTTTCCTAATCTTGTCTGTTTCTTGTCTGTTCAGGTGTTACTCCCAGTGTATCTGAACCATACAAGGGCTGAGCTCTTGTTCACTGTGGAGATGACTAGCGGAGATCGTGCCCAGGACCTCAAATTCTACGAGAGGGGAGTCGCCCTCTTCTCCTCTGGATTGCTGGCCTAACTGTTCAATGGTTAATCGATTACCCTCAAGTAGACTTATTAGGTGTAGCATGGAGTGGAGTCCAGCTTTAATGTTGGTATCTTTGGAAAATTCTTCCAAGGAGAGATTGCTTTTTCGTAACGTTTAGGTTTAATAAAAGTGTTTCCGAAAAGTTCAGTTATAGTTATCATTAAATGTTTATTACGTGTTGTTGAAAATTCAATATTTTGCAAGGAAATTTCAGTTACATGTAGCATGAAGGAAACAAAGT
This sequence comes from Psolus chitonoides, assembly GCA_027564615.1. Lineage (NCBI taxonomy): Eukaryota > Metazoa > Echinodermata > Holothuroidea > Dendrochirotida > Psolidae > Psolus > Psolus chitonoides. The sequence goes on along the minus strand of JAODUJ010057452.1, from coordinate 4,567 downwards.
TAAGTTTCAATGTGTTTTTAGAAAATTCTGTCTTTCGCAAGAGAGGTTTATGTGTTTATATGGAAACAATTAGAGGACTTGATTTAAAGTCAACAATTACATTCTGTGAGAGGGAACTCCTCAATTGCTGCAGGTGGACTTGTTAATTGTAGCATGAAGTAGGTTTAGTTCCAATTGTAAGTTGTTATTTGTAGCACTAAGCAAAATTAAGGTTTAATGTGCTTTTTTTAAATTCACTCTTCAGCAAGGTGGAGTTTATATATATGTTTACATTCAGTTAAGTGGACTTGGTTTTGGTTCCTCCATTACATTCTATGAGAGTGAACTCATCATGTTCTTCTCAATAATGATACAGGTAGACTCATTTATTTGTAGCATGAAGCCAAGTTTAGGTTAAATATTTGAAATTATATCTCTTGCAAGGAAAGTTTCATATGTTCAAATAGCCACAAGCAGAGGACTCGGGTTTTGGTTTAAACCATTGAATTGCCTTCCTTAACTCTGGTCATGTGACACCATCATTACTCAGTTACTACAAGTAGTCCAGTAGTCATTGCATGAACCCGAGTTTAGGAGTTTTGAGGAATTTCATCTTATAGAAGATACTTCATAGCTGCAATTAGAGAACCTTCTTCAGTGTATTTTAGTTTGATATCTTATAAGAAAATTTGAAATGGAAGCAGTTAGAGGACTTCGTTCAGCCTACTCTGAGAGTTGCTCTCTTATTCCAAGGTTTAATAACCTTTATTATTGTTTTCTGAAAATTGAATCTTTTGTGATGAAATTTTCATATCTGTCTGCATAAGTGGCACTAATGAACTTATTTTGTTTCGGTACACACCATCAATTGAAAGACATTTAGTGTGTATTGACAATGTGAGTTCATTTTTTATTGATATCAAATATTACAATAATAATTATATTAACACTCATCACATAGCCATCATTCTGGTGTGGATATTGGCTTGGTTGTCCATGTGAATGCTTGTTATTTTGTATTGTCTTGTTAGACTTTTCTGGCATGACATAAAGTTTAGGTTTAGTATTAGTGTTTCTGAAAATTCAATCTTTTGTGATGAGATTTTCATATCTGCCTGCATAAGTGACATTATTGAACTGATTTTGTTTCAGTACACACCATCAGTTGAAAGACATTTAGTGTGTATTGACAATATGAGTTCATCTTTTAATGATATTAAATATTACATCTTAATTAAATTAATACTCAACACATAGCCATCATCCTGGTATAGATATTGGCTTGGTTGTCCATGTGAATGCTTGTTATTTTGTATTGTCTTGTATAGGCTTTCCTGTCGAGACGCAGAGTAAAGTTTAGGTTTAGTATTAGTGTTTTCTGAAAATTGGATCTTTCGTGATGAAATTTTCATAATTGTCGACATAACTGGCATTAATGAACTTATTTTGTTTCGGTACACACCATCAGTCGAAAGACATTTAGTGTGTATTGACAATGTGAGTTCATCTTTTATTGATATCAAATATTACATAATAATTATATTTACACTCAACACATAGCCATCATTCTGGTATAGATATTGGCTTGGTTGTCCATGTAAATGCTTGTTATTTTGTATGGTCTTGTTAGACTTTTCTGACATGACATAGAGTAAAGTTTAGGTTTAGTATTAGTGTTTCTGAAAATTCAATCTTTTGCAATGAAATTTCCATACATGCCTGCATAAGCGACATTAATGAACTGATTTTGTTTCAGTACACACCATCAGTTGAAAGACATTTAGTGTGTATTGACAATGTGAGTTCATCTTTTAATGATATTAAATATTACATCTTAATTGAATTAATACTCAACACATAGCCATCATCCTGGTATAGATATTGGCTTGGTTGTCCATGTAAATGCTTGTTATTTTGTATTGTCTTGTATAGGCTTTCCTGTCGAGACGTAGAGTAAAGTTTAGGTTTAGTGTTATTGTTTTCTGAAAATTGAATCTTTTGTGATGAAGTTTTCATATCTTTTATTGATATTAAATATTACATATTAATTATATTAATACTCAACACATAGCCATCATCCTGGTATAGATGTTGGATTGGTTTTCCCTGTAAATGCTTGTTATTTTGTGTTGTCTTGTCTTGTATAGACTTTTCTGTCATGACATAGGGTAAAGTTTAGTGTTATTGTTTTCTGAAAATTGAATCTTTGTGATGAAATTTTCATATATGCCTGCATAATTCACTGTAATAAACTTATTTTGTTATACATCAACTTGCAAGGTAATATGATGGACCTGTTTCCATAGATGCTAACAAAATGTGAAGAAATTTGCATTTTGGTATGAAAATAATAACCGGATTTACTGATGCATGAGATCATGCGATCATTTCACCTATCAATATTCATTCTTGAAGAAATTTTGTTATTGTTTATGGCCTTGCTGTGTTCAAAACAGCGTCATAAATCGACTTAACTAACAATAATGACCTTTTTCATCAATGCCAACTAAATGGGAGGAAATTTTCATTTTTAAATAAAAAGGGGTTAACTGATTTCTTAATGTATGAGAAGATGTTATCACTCTGCCTATCAATCAATACATAACTTTAAGAAATAATTTTGCTGGAGTGTCCATCTTTAATAAGAGTAACATTAATTAGTGAAGTCTCTGACAATGAGGTATTGTGGCTTTTAATAGATGTAGGATTGATGAATCTCTCTGCTGTTTGCCAAAGCTTTTGTTAATGGTATTAAATATTGAATTGCAGTTATTTGTTAACATAATTTGATAAAGTTGGGACTCTGTATTATTCAAGCAGTGTGTAGTTGCCTGATTCATCATCATCAGCCACTTTTGATCCGGTTTTATCCCCGATAACGGGGGTGGCCGGATTCACCTTACTTACGTAAGGATTTGTTGGTGCAGGGATTTCTACAGGGAGGATGCCCTTCCTTACCCCCAACCTCTGTTTATAGACCAGAGTGGTCTCGAGGCCTAGAGATCTAGGCCTCTCCCACAATTCTTGAGAAATGTGGTGGAAAAACTAGCTCGGGAAGGCAGGGACGCTACTCCCTGAGACCCCATATGCAGCCCCCTACATCAACAATGCAATTATGGGAACTTGACAGTTTGTTTTGGGGATTATGCTTGTTTGCTTTTTGATTCATTATCTGTTTATTCAATGACTATATAATAGTCAATTAAGATACAATTATCACTATAAATAATATGCTTTCACTTTGAAGTAATTGTTGTAGTGCATGATTAGTTAATATTGGCCCATTAGTGTATGTCTTCCTGGTATTAAGTTTAGAAGAATAAGAATTAAAAGTAATCATAAAAGCTTTGCATAGACTTCACTTGTTAAATGCTTATTAATGGAAATAAAAACAAAAAGACAACCATAATGTTTTATATTCTTTGGCCGGAGGATTTGCTCCCAATTCAAACATGGCACTCGAAAATGTCCATACCATGACCGTTCAGAGTTTGAGCTAGAAGAGGTTGAAGTTAGCATATGTGTTTTCAGCACCTTGCCCTTGCCGCTGTCGGAAATTTGAAAATTCACACCGTTTATACTTTTAAAAAGTGTGCCTCACCTCAAAATGGGCACACAATTTGGGCAGACTAGTTGTTGTTGGGAGGGGGTGCCACTTAACAGATTAACATCAATCTGATGGTGGTACACTTCCATATGTTGACCCTGCCAAACAGCATAGTGAGGTAGGGTGGCCAGTTCCTCACCTCAACAGTCCTTCCCAGTTGTTACAACAATGGACGTAGGAGAGCAATTTTTGTTTGTGGAGGTAATTGAGATGTTCTTGCCAGAAAATCATCTGAAGTTTGGGTTTTCTCCCTCTCCAAGCAGAAATATATTTTTGAGAATTTGTTAGCCCATCATCATCAAGCGGTTGCAACCAAGATATTCTTCACCACACCACGCCAGAAGTCTTTGTCCCTCATTATGTTTGGTAGATCCAGTATATCCTGATGTGTGTCTCTAGAGATGCTATCCATGTAGTTGAGGGGCCTTCTTCCTCTATTAGGACAAGGTAGTCTCAGACAGATAACATCGGATATCACTTGCTGTTTTGCACGGAGACTGGTCAGCAAAGCGTGCCTTTCGCTGTGCGACAATTGTGGAAATTGGTGGGATGTTGCCATAGATCTCTGCCTTTGTCCTGTGTTCTCGCCAGGATATATTTTGGACCCTCATACTCAGCCGGGTATATGTCCCTTCAAGTCTATCTTGAAGATTTTTTCTCATGGTCCATGTCTTGGAACCGTACAGAAGAATACTCTCCACACTAGCATGAAAGAACACCAATTTGGTTGATGTCTGCCAGATGTCATGCAGCTTGTTACAGGCGCTCCAAGCTTGACCCTTGCGGGACCTGAAGTCTTTCTTGCTATTAGCCACATAAGACCCCAAGTATTTAAAGTCAATTACTTCTTTTAGTTGAGCACCATCTTTGGAGTTGATTGGCAGATGATGTTGATCCCCATAATCAGTCATGTATTCAGTCTTCTTGGCATTTAGATACAGACCGGCCTTGGCTGAAGCATCCTCAAGTGCTAGTAAAAGA
>JAODUJ010057341.1:0-12046 GCA_027564615.1 Psolus chitonoides | reverse complement strand
AGGTCAATAGAGGTCAAACAATGAAAACAGGTTCTTAATTCTGAAGGCAAGGAATCACGTAGCCCTCGGCTCTTGTTCTATTTTATTTTTTATATAGAAAATAGAATCCTGGCATTCTGACGCATCAGTAATCAGTGTACAACAAATAATTTCCATCAGTTCATATCAATGAGAAAGTATTGTGTTCAAAGTCAGAATCCCAGTAAGTTCTTGTCATTGGAAATGTCCGCGGTACAGAATAACAATTATGTCTTTACTATATCATTAGGAACAAAAGTACCGTAATAATTAATGGCTGCCTAACAGGGAGCAGCGGGTTGTTAAAAATGGTTGTTCATCAGATTGGAAGAATGTTTCTAGCGGAGTTCTACGAGGATCGGTTCTTGGTCCTTCACTTTTCCTGGCAAATATAAATAACCTGGATGATATGGTTGTATTATCATGTAGCGATATGATATCCCCTCTTCTGTTATTTAATATTTATTATGCGTCTTTAATTCGTACACCAGAGATTGTGCCTGCCTGTATATAACAATGGCCTGCATACGGGCGTTTCTTTTATTTGGCGAGCGCGCAAGCCATGATCACCGATATTTGTTTATCAGGTTGTTTATTTTGACGAAATAGACCCCGTTGTTTCGATAGGTTCCTGACTAGAGATTCTCACGGTCTTCTTCCAGAGTATAGTCCAAGACATCTACGACAAGACAGCTCCTATACCTTAATGTGTGTTGCTATGTAACGCTTTTTTACTAGCGCTTCGTCCATGGGGATGACCATGTGTGTCTACGTAACAGTACGCATAGACATATTTTATGTATATTTCAAGAATAATCTGCTTGTTGCGCAGTGCACCTCTTGTTCTGCACATGCGCATTATTAGGTATTATTGCGCCTGCGTGACTTGCATTTAGTATTATTTACCGATATCATGTTGTGCAAACAATAGATTCAGTCACGCAGATATCATCCCATCATAACTCCTAGTGCGTCCTCACGCGCGTAACACTTTTTCGGCGAGCTGTTCTGGGAAATTTGTTGTGAGATTGCCAATATTAGCATATAGACGCCTGCCTACGTGACTGAAATCACGATTCTTCCGCGACACGAGGCAACTTATGACAACGGATGCGCGCTCTCCTACCACAGTTGAACTCATATGAATGGAAAGTTCCTGATGGACCTTAATTTAAAACCGAAAACAGGCTGATCATCAGTAACACCTATTTTCAGAAAAAGGAGGATGCAATGGACCCACAAAAGTAATATGGGATAATTGGCTCTACTATACTATGTGCTTATCATAATGAAATGGGTGAACAGTCTCAAGAATGTTGAAGGTACTCAAGCTTCTCTAGTCTCAAATCAGATCATCGTGTTGTATCGGCCAGAGTGAAACTTTGCCTTAAACAAACCAAATCCCCAAAGAGGATTCGTGTTTCACGTAATGTGCATATTATACCTGTACTCTATCAGCGCCATTGGCTCCCAATAAACAGAGAGTTAAGTTTGTTTCAGAACTTGTTCAGCTGTATGTGCCTCCCAGAGCACTTAGGTCAGCATCTGAACGCCGGCCTAACGGCGCGCTCCTCGACTGAGTTCTAAGGGGATCGTGTATTTGCCTTTGCTGCTCCTCACTTATGGATTAGCCTTCCGGACTCTGTTCGCCGGGACCTGTCTGTGGCCAATTTCAAGTCACGTCCCAAAACATATCTTTTCTCTCAACATTTTCTGCCAGATTAATTTTGATTGCTTTCTGTGTTTGCGGCTCTGTTGGGTTGTCCTGAACATCTGTTTTTTTTCTCTCTTTTTTATTTTGGTCTGTAAAGCCCCTGGAGACATCAGCAGTAGGCGCTATAGCAAGTCTTTATTATTAATATTGTTGAGGAACGATAACAATCTGCAACAGAAGTATACCGTTGAAGTGAGGAACAAATTCAACCTACTGGAAGATGAAGCTAGAGATATTTCAGTAAAGTACGACAGATTGGTAAAAGCAACTAAGGATGCAGCAGAGGAGCTGATTCCCAGGAAGAAAAAGTTACAAAGGCTATGTCATGTTACAGACCTAAAGAGTTATGAAAGCGAGAGAAGAGGTTGATAAAGCACATAGTGAGCATATTCAACATGATTCTGAACAGACGAGAGGATATATAAACTGGCATAGATATACATGAAGGAGGCATATAGAATCACTACTGAGGAAAGACATATCCAGGAAGGTAGAAAGCATTGACAACACACATGCCTATAGTAAACACAGATAAAGTTGGAGAATAATAAATGAGCTTACTGGTAGAAAGATTGAGAGGAAGAATCAGGTAAAAGGGAGTACAAAGGAAGAAAGGCTTAAACGTTGGCATGATCACTTCAGTAATCTACTGGGTGGAGCTGACGAGGAAAGTTTGTCTGTTGAAGATGCTGCAGAAGAATTCGAACAAGTGTTTGATGACTTGGAAATAAGTGATGAACCTTTTACCGTGGAGGAATTACAAAAAGTTGGCATTCCTCCTGAGTTCATTAGAAGATGTAACCTGGATGATGTCTTACTGTATTTCTGTAATCATGCACTGAATGGTGAAGTTCCAGATCTATGGACCATATCTAATATCATTCCTGTTCCCAAAATGGGGGATCTCAGTCAACCCAGTAACTACATGGGAATCGGTCTAACTTCTCTGGTAGCCAAGTTGTTTAATAAGCTCCTTCTCAACAGAATCAGACCACTACTAGATGTACAGCTAAGAATCAACCAAAATGGATTCCGAGCGGGTCGCAGCACTGTTAATTATCTCCTTGCAGTTCGAAGGGGTAAAGGAGAACAAGCTACCTGCGGTTCTCACATTTATAGACTTCAGTGAAGCCTTTGATAGTGTGAACTGTAGAAAGATGATTGCTAAACTCAAAGCCTATGGCATTCCTACTAAGATTATTAAGACCATTGGTAGTATGTACAATGACACTGACGCCGAGGTGATGACCCCAGATAGTCCAACGGATTTGTTTAACATAACTGCGGAAGTGTTACAGGGAGACACATTAGCACCTTTCCAATTTGTGATTGTTCTAGATTATGCCCTGGGGAAGTCCATTGATGGAAAAGAAGAGGAGATGGGGCTTCCCATTGTTAAGAAGATTGGGTAGAAGGTACTGGGCTGAAGTAATCGCAGATATAGACTTTGCTGATGACATGGTACTCGTCCTAAATGATATGAGACAGGCACAACAACTGCTTCACAGAGTTGAGGAGGCATCTGCAGAGGTTGGCCTACATCTCAATGCCAAAAAGACAAAACTTATGACGTTCAACCTACTGAACACACAGAAAATCATACCTCTTGATGGGATTGAGGCTGATGAATTGAATGACTCCAAATACTTGGGAAGTCATTGAGAGAGTTCTGCAGAGGACATACGAGTAAAAAAAGCTCAGGCATGGGCAGAATCTGTACTTCTTTCAAATGTAAAACGTAGACTATCACTGACAAACTGGCTGCTGGATTAGATGGTACATACACAAGACTTCTGGGGGCAGCACTTACATTGTGGTTGACACCAATCATCATATCTCAAATAAAACCCTGTTTGGAGATCTACCCATCCTTACAGAGCTTATGAGGTGGAGACGGATGAAACTTGCAGGACACTGTCATCGTAATAAGGACGATGTTGTATCACAAATCCTGTTCTGGACATCAATCCATGGCAGCAGAGGAAGGGGACGACCACCCAAGTCATACATTAACTAACCTAGATACACGAGATACAGACAGCTATGACTGATCGAGACGTGTGAAGTTCCTTCTTTGGTCGAAAGCACGACATGTAAAGTAAAGTAAGTGAGGATGCGCGCTCTCCTGATTGGTCGAGTGGACATACGTCACGAGGGCACCTGAGGTTCACTGGGATGTCTCGAGGGGAACTTCCCTTACTCTAGCTTCCCCGATTGGAGGAACACACTCCTCACCGTCACAGAGACCCGCCTTGCATTTCCGCAGTAGTGTGTAGACAGACTGATATTTTTCTGAAACAGGGATATTAATGGAATGCCAAAAGGATCACCTCATATCGAGTTAGTTCATATTGAGTACTAAATTCAGACGTTGTAGTACTAAATACGTACGTTGTAGTACTAAATACGTACGTCGTAGTACTAAATACGTACGTTGTAGTATTGGACATATATGTTGTAGTACTACACATGTACGTTGTAGTACTGAATTCATACCTTGAACTACTAAATACGTACGCTGTAGTACTAAATTCATACGTTGTACTACTAAACATATACGTTTTAGTACCACACATATATGTTGTAGTAGGCCTACTGAGCATATGTATTGTGAAATGATCCTCTTGGCGTCATAATTGAACGCCAAAAGGATCACCTCAATTATGAGTAGCCTACTAAATAGGTACGCTGTACTACTAACTTCACATGTTGTAGTTCTAAATATATACGTTGTAGTACCAACTTGATACGTTGTACTACTAAACATATACGTTGTAGTACTAAATCGATTATGAGTACTTAATACGTCCGTTGTACTACTAAATACGTACGTTGCACTAACAAATTCATATATTGTAGTACTAAATATATACGCTGTACTACTAAACGCATATCGAGTAGTAAATTGATATATTGAGTACTGGGCGCAGACATTATTGAATGAATGAATGTACGGAAGCCGAAAAGTACGGTGGTGGTATGAGAGCCTGACGGTTTCATTGGCGAGTTAGGTGACTGCGACGTGGGTGGCGGTTCTAGTGGCAAGTTAAGTAGCTGTGTGGTAGCGTGGTTTAGTGATATGAGTAAGCACTTTCAACGCAAATCCCGGGTTCAATCCCAAGCCTGGCTCGTCAAAAAACTGTTCTGCAGTTGTTAATGGTTTCGCAGTTTCTGACTTAGTCCGACAGCTGTACTGCAGTTGTTGATTTCTTTGTGATAAGAGAAAAATTGGTTCATTGGTTAGGTTTGGCACAGCTGTCTTGCAGTGATGACGGACGGGTTGCTACCACCTCTCTCAGCATTTAGGAAAGTGGCTGAAATCAGATTCACTCACGTCCGGGGAGCAGGATGGGATTGTAATAGTTACACGCCTGCCTCGTTACGCGCTGAACACTCTTCGAAAAGAGAAGGTGAGCTATCGCCGGCGTTCATCCATGGTCACACTTGGCTTCCGGGTTCCTAGATGAGATTCAGTAGAGCTTCCTGAATCCGTAGATACCAAACTGAACTAATTAGCCAGTTAGGTGGAAAATTAGGTGACCAGAAATGTGTTTCTTTTTTATAGTCATATCTCAGTAACCAAATTAGCCATGGAAAAACGGATTGCACCATCGTAATTAGCATCAAATTGTCTATTAGATACACTATTACAAGCTATCATTTAAAAACAAATTGAACGGAAAAAAGATTTTTGGTTTTGTTGTCTGAGAAAGTTTCCTCCTATGTGTGAGCGTGCGATTTTGCATGGCGCAGCATTTGGCAATGTTGAATTGCAGCCATAGGCGTACGGGACTATTCTCAATGAGGGGGGGGGGGAGCTGGGAACCTAGGAATGCTATCTGAAGCTGTCACAAGTTTGCCCAAATATACCCATAGGGAGCATATATTCTGCCTGAAGGGGGAGGTGGACTGCAGCCTCCCCGCCCCCTTCCCCGCCACGTACGCCTATGCTTGCAGCCCGGGAGCCCCTGAAATGATATGAGGGTGGCGGCCGCCGTCGCCTTCAAAGAAACATAGGGACAATTTCATCAGTAAGGAACGGCTGACATTGGTTACAGGGGGCTCAAAATACCTGTAGCCGGGGTCTGCAAGCCCTAATTCAGGTTATGCATGTGCCGCGGTTTACCAGCAGAATCACTAAAGGGAAAGTGCCACCACCTTTGGTAAAAGTGAAGTTTTGTCGGTACATTCGCGGTTTTGTGGGGGAACATTTGTACACTTGTCGGTACATTGCCCCTACCCCACTTTCGAAACCCACGCTATACTGGTTGCAGAGAGTGTTACGGAAGCCTACACGTATACGTGGCTTCACGGATTGCACCATCGTGATCAGTGGTCAATTTCCTTTCAATTGAGCTATTGCAGTCTATCTACTATAGTATTCTAACTCGTATGAAAGACAAAATGGCGATCACTAAAAATGCAAATCTCCCCAAATTTGGTTGTAGGCTAATCAGACAACCGATAGAGAATTTAATGCTGATCACGATGGCGCAATCCGTTTTTCTACAGCCAATTCAGTTATTGACATATAGTGGCTTAAAATGGCAATTTTTAGCATTTTAGTGACCATAACTCATTGACGCAATATGGTATCGTTTCGGGAGTAGGCGCATTGGAACCGCGCCGTCGAATTACTACAAATGTCATGATTGGACAAGTTGATCAGGATTTCACGAAGATATGTTGCAAAATATGCGTTTTAGCCCGTTAGAAGCCGCCAATTGACCCGAAAATGTAATTTTTGTGCCATTTTTACACAAAGCAGAATAATGATCGAATTTATTGCAATACATCACATATTCACCATGGAGTAAGATATACTGCAGATTTGAACTCCATGAGGTCTATTCACCCAAGCAGAACTCGATTTGGGCAATGTCTACGTTTTGGCTGCTATCTTATTTTGTTCGTTCTGTTTCAAATGATAAATTACAAATGCGTATCTTAAAGACAATTTGATGCTGATTACGTTGGTGCAGTCCGTTACTCTGACGCTGTTTCGGTTACTGAGATACGACGGTAAAACCTAAAAATCTTGTTTTCGACTATTTTTTATAAATATATATAGTGTAATAGTGAATCCGATAGATAATTTGATGCTGATTAGTGCAATTAGCTGATTAGCTGATTAGCTGATGGTGCAATCCGTTTCAACATATAGCTATCTAGGTTACTGAGATACGGCTATGAAACCGAAACTGAACAACCGAAATTTCCACACACATTTTTCGTCACCTAACTTGCCACCTAACTGGTCGACGGAAACTGTCACGCACATGACCCGCCACGTATACTTCTCGGTTTCCGCACTTTATAGACGGAATGGGCGTTAGCCAATTAGAGCAAGGCTCTCATTCATTCAATATGTCTGCGCTCAGTACTCATATCAATTTACTACTCGATATGCGTTTAGAAACAACGTATATATTCAGTACTACAACATATGAATTTAGTACTACAACGTACGTATTTAGTAGTACAACGCATGAATTTAGTATAACAACGTACATGTTTAGTACTACAACATATATGTTTAGTACTACATCGCACGTATTTAGTACTACAACGTCTGAAATAAATAGTACTCAATATGAACTTACTCGATATGAGGTGATCCTTTTCGCGTTACATAGGATATATCATAGTGTTGCGCGAATAGGCTGCAGACACAGATTATGGTAGATTCCGATACGGCGGTAGCGAGATTATGCTTGCCGCGCTGGTTCGACATAAAAATGGTTGCGCGATGAGAATTATAAGTTAGTTGATCGCCCAGGCTAATGGGATTGTTAGATAACACGGATTTCATTTTATTTTGAACTTTTAAACCAACTAGGCTGATCATCTTTTTCGAATGAATTTTTGCGAACAATTTTTTTGGAGGATAAACATGCAGCGGCGGATTATTAAAGCCGAACTTACCATTGTTAACGAGTCTCCAGACATTTATTATTTTGAATTATCGTCAACTATAACCTATACATTATAGATAGGATATACGAAGGTCTATGCAGCCTAGTGTTTTTGTGATTTTTGTTGTGCAAGACCGACTAAGGTCGAGCCTTTGAACTGAGTGATATTAGGGTAAAGCCGAAAGGATGTATGCAGTCAAAAATCGAGAAAGTTATTTTGTGATACATCGAGAATTTGTGCAGTCTATGGTATTTGTTGAGACGAGATCAAGTCCGATTTCGTCCCTTGAACTTTAGAAATGAGTATCGGAGATCATGATATGATACCGTATGGTATCGAAGATCATCTATTAATTTAACGAGAACTAGCCGAGGCACAGAGAGAGAGACCAAACCTCAAACTTAGGATGTATCAGAGGGAGGGCAAATAACTACGTTACAGTATCACTGGATAACGCATATCATGCTGAGACTATTTAGGGGCGGGCTTCATTTTGGATTCAGCAGAGCTCTGCAGGCGCGACCATGGGGCCTAAACAAAACCCATCTTGTTCTAGTCTTGCGCCATTATATTGTAGAGTTTGAAGGGGAACTGAAGGTAAACTTTTCGAAGAGATATGTTGTAGAGCAATCAAATTCAAGTACTTTACCAAGAAACTACATCAACAAATCTTGTTTAGTTTTCAAGTTATCACGTTTTCTAATTTGAAGAAGTAGGAGACTTTACACAGGGACAACAAGTTGCAAGTCTTATGTAATTGATTGTTTTTTACTTCAACCGTTCACGTTAGTGACAACTGATGTTTTTATTTTGGTTTGTTGAAGTAAAAAGTATATAAATAGAGCTATCCCTTCTGAAAAAATTACTACAAAAAATTAGTTCTTTCATTGAAAATTAATTGAACACATTATAAAGAAACACATAAGCCAAAATAGCTGGTAGTCCAGGTGTGATATCATAGACTTGCTAAAAGTCTGCTAGTTTTTTTCAATTTAGAAATCTTAATAACTCCTAAACTAAACGAGATTTTTAAATGCAGTTTTTTGGCAAGGTACTTGTATTTGATTGCTCTACAACATATCTCTTCGAAAAGTTGCCTTCAGTTCTCCTTTAAGATAGTTCACTTCTAAACGCAAATGTGGGTGTCTCGTATGGTATAGGTAGAGCAGTTCGAATTTTGTTATAGGGCGCCCGCACGACGAGATCTCTCGACGAGATATCTCGTCTCCCGCAGATATGCGTTAAGATGTTTGCTGATGACACAAAGTTATATCGGGAGGTGGCATCGGAGGAAGATAAAAAAAGGTGTCCAAGGTGACCTTGATATGATGTTTACATGGTCTTCTGACTGGCAAATGTTGTTCAATGCTGACAAGTGCAAAGTTATGCATATTGGATACGGAGGAAGATAAAAATGGTGTCCAAAGTGACCTTGATATGGTGTTTACATGGTCTTCTGATTGGCAAATGTTGTTCAATGCTGACAAAGGCAAATTTATGCATATTGGATATAAAAATACTAAAGCTTCCTAAAGTCTAGATGGACAAAGTCTTCAGCAGGTACACATTGAGAAAGATCTTGGAGTTGATTTAAATTATTCTCTGCAAACTTCTAGACAATGTGCTGAAACTGCCATGAAGGGGAATTGAATACTGGGATTGATCAAGCGTCTTTTTTCCCTAATAAGAATATTGTTGTTAGACTTTACAAGTAATTGGTGAGACCACAACTTGAATACGCTGTCCAAGTATGAAATCCCTATTTCTCAAAAGATAAACAGACGCTGGAAAAATGTCTAGAGGAGGGCTACTGAATAGGTTGGTTTTTTGAAGGACATGGAATATTTGATAGATCCAGGTGTCATGGTCTTTCCCCTAATACGCATATACGATACAGTAACTACTGGAGAAAGTGAATAACACATAACACATGTTAAACCAGGATACAGTACTTATTGGTTATAATTAGCGTTAGGGTTAGCGGTGTTAAAAAAGATAACACACTCCAGTAATTACTGATAAATCTGGTAAAACGTGCATCAGTAGTTAATGTATCGACTACATGAATCGGCTGCCCCCAAAGTCTATCACATCGTGGTCGAGAACTGAAATATATACATAAACAATCAACATAACTCCACCACCTATCAAAAGCTAACAGTATTTTATACATATACCCATATCATACTAATACCCCTATATTACAGCGTTGTACTCATATTCTCACTACAGTCTCCTTTTGTCCAGTACTGTTTTATATAGCCCACACTAACCACTTATATCAATAACCAATGTATAACTCTATAACGATTTAAACCGATGGAAACTAATCAAATATTACTAACATAGCTAACCACTCATCCAAACTACAACCCATGGCGCTATGTATCCCACTTTTACAATGTGCTAAGCGATTTACCCCCAGCCAGTTCTCAAGCCACTAACATCCAACCATGCATCCACCACCAAGTAATTACACTTTAATAGTAATCATTTTAACTTACTTCATGCCTGGTGACTTGCTCCCAGAATACATTCTCGTTTGGTGTATTCACATTCACTGGCGGACCATGCCCTCTCTCCAGTCTCGTAATGTGTGTCCTCTTTTTACCCCCCAAGTTGTAACAACATGACAACGCCTAAGCAATGTCCAGCTGAGCACAGATGCAGAACACACAGTACACCTACATCATGCCTAATATCTGGCAAGCAAGTGAAGAGTTTTATCACTGACTGAAAGCTGCTTGCGAAACTGCCAGCCAAACACACCAACAAATAACAGACTGACAAAAGGGAATTCCCACCCTGGACCAATCAGAGGGGGACTGATGTGTGAGGATTAAAATCATTGGTGCAAGCCAACTCACCCCAAAACAATATACTTCCCAACAACAAAGGTACAAGGGATGCCAGTCCTAACTTGCAGCAGAAAGAACAGCAAACCACTCATGCATGTCTGCAAAGCCGACCAACTAATCCATTGATTACTATTTACCCTGACAATCCATGATGGATCAATCAATTAAGAGAAGGCAAACCAGATGTTGGTTGTTTACACCCGCAGTTTTGGTTCAAATGTCACTTTGAAGGTATGAAAGTCACGATATCAGCAAAATGTGTATAATGTGTCTTTGATGGATTTTTCCAAAGCATGCATGTTGGTTCATATATTCATGAGAAGGCAAGTGCTATCCATTTTTGTTTTGATTAGTTTTGCTGGTCCCGAAGTGAACAATCCTATAATAATCCTTGTACGTCAGTCACTCACTCTGTCCCTCCGTCCGTCACGCCACTTTAGAGCTTGTAAACACCCTAAGTCGATCATGCCTAGTTGGATCAAGTTCATACTTGGTATATGTGTTTCCATGATGAGTGCACGATCCCCATTAATTTTGGGAGAGGTCAGAGGTCAAGGGAGGTCAAACACTGAAAACACTGTAAACAGTATAGGTCAACCATGCCTAGTAGGTTCCATATAATGTTGATTTTGGTCGAGGTTTGATAATATTGTTGGTCAAACATGGACAATTCGTGAAATGTAAGTACTTTTGTTACTTTTCTCTTTTAAACACGCTGAGTCGACCATGACTATGTCAAGTTCATAGTTGGTATATATGTTCCCCATAATAAGTACATGGTCCCTATTGTTTTTGGGAGATCTCAAATGTCATCTGAAGTTAACAGAGGTCAAACACTAAACACATTGTAAACATATCAAGTTCAGAACAAACTGTGCTGAATAGGAATCTACTCAGGGTGGAACATGGCCTTGGATAAACAACTTCTCCCCTACCTTAGAACAACTTCATCTGGGACCAACTTATACGAGTTATGCTCGTTCTTGTTAAGTTATGGAAGCAAATTTAAACAATAGTCACACCATACCTTAATATTACATTTCTGGTGGGCCAATCAATGGTTCACTGCAGCTCGAAAAATAAAACAATGTAGGGTCTGATCTATATAGTAACCTCCAGCATGTGAGGTGAGCTCTGAGTTTGCTACCCAAGGCTGCTATACAAGCTGCCTGCGTTATGACGTCATGACATTACCACGCACTATACGTGTGAAAACTTAGGGCCCTATATACATGTGTTCGCGACGAACGACATTGGTACTGGTATTGTCCCAACAACATAATGTGTGTGCGTGTTCGTCTGTCTGTGTGTGTGTGTGCGCGTGTATGTTTGTGTGTGTTTTTGTGCGTTTTTAATAGGTGTGAATCGGGGACATCAGTACGTTTTTTAGCAGCTATGCTAATTAGGTCTTCGGGGAACAAAGGTCTATATATGGCGCTATATGGCATTATCTAGACTTAAGTGGGGTGATGTCCACAATTGCATAGTAACAAAACACACACACAATCTGGTTTCATACTATCCAACTGGGGTTACAAAT
>JAODUJ010057230.1:0-12049 GCA_027564615.1 Psolus chitonoides | reverse complement strand
AAGTCAAACACGGCAAAACTTGTCATCACGATATCTGAAGAACGCCAACCGTCACAAATATCATACTTGTCATGTAGCTTCTCCACATTGTGTACATCAATCCTGTTGTTCTAGTGCAGTTACAGGGACATATGAGGTCAACAGAAGTGATAAACGAAAACTCTTTTACATCATTTTGTAACGAAGGGGTGTCCACAGCGCACCACTGCCGGCTGCCGCCACCATTGTTCGCACATGCCAGTAGTTACGTAATAGCTCTCACGGCTCAGCACCCCGGGCACACGGTAGAGGAAGTCCAGTAGCAGCACAGTGGGTATAAGGTGATAAGGTTATATTGGCCGATATTTATTGCGCTACCCGTATATTAGTATTTCATGATAACTTTGCAGTCATAATTATACCATTTGAAATTATAGTATGTTTTCCCTTGTTTTTGTATGATTTTTTTCAGGGAGCGTTCTAATTTCGACAAACCCAGAAGACATTTTCTAGTTCACTTCCTTTCACTTTTCTTTATATTTTGTAAAATTCAACTACTTTGTACAGCTTATTAAAAAAAAGTTTAAGAAGGGTGAAGAAACAAATACGAGACTGAAATATCCGCCACGGGCTGTTATGTAGTCAGGCATTTAACATTTTCTCTCCCAAATCTACCAGAACACTACAGTGGGCTAGTTGTCAGCACAATCATTGTTATGTATGACACTTTTACCAAACCAGAATCTAGGGATGTGAAATGTTTTAGCTGTACGAGAAATTCATTCAATGCATTGATAAATTTACGAGGAATAATGGATATTCTGATTTGTCAATGAAAAGTAATTTTAAAGATTGCATCTCTCCAGTGTCAAGTTCCCTTACTGTTCCATTACATGTCATGCGCTTTGCAGAGATGTGTTGGCAGGCGACCGTCCACAGTATGCAGAGTATGACCTTTTAGAGTTAGAACACGTCCGGGTCACATGTGACCCTATCTCTTCCCCTGGCTACGCATAGCTCGAAACTGCCAGTAGATGCCACGAAATTCGAGCATGGGGATACAGTGATACTCCATCCAATAGTTCCCAAGATTATCCATGGTAAAGGTAGCCAAAATTGACTCGAAACACCTTGGCTCCCGACCACCAGACTCGTAGCCTGGGGTACACCACCTTCAGATAGCCAATCTGGCATGAAAACAACTAGATGCACCTATGCTTTCTCACTGCTACTCGACAGTTTTCACAGCATTCATCGCAGCATTTCATCATCAACATTCCAGGAGTCTAACTTACCTGCCTCATTTCCAGTGAATAGCACATCAACTCAACTGTACAGCGGACCTTCAACGGAACATTATTCAGCCTACTCGCTCCGGCACCACATGCTTCGTCGAGCTGTTCCACAATCACTGTGACCCACAGGCAACTCAATCCACTTAGTTGAAGTGCCGTTCTCAACTTATCACGCATTGGCTATTCGCCACATCATATCGTATCATATTGGCAGTCGCTACACAGACATCCACAACGCGTTTACTTTATCTACAAACTGTATTGCTATCATCATCACTACGCCTCGCATTATTATACTTGTACAAACCACGTTGTCTCCGGCGGATCTTTTCTTTTTATCTTTGCAGATTTCGATGCCACAGACTGAAGATTTTGGAGAGCAATACCAAGCCGGTGATGACACAAGGTCATGGAGTGAGCACAGCTCAGAATATAGCTGGAGTGGAGGCCTACACTCTAGTTTCTTAACACCTCACATTCCCCTGTAGATGTTCAGCAAATGCACCTCATCATTCCCCTGTAGAAGATGTTCAGCAAATGCACCTCACCATTTCCCTGTAGTAAATGTTTAGCAAATGCACCTCGCCACACCTGTAGCAGATGTTCAGCAAATGCATCTGATAATCCCCTGTGGAAGATGTTCAGCGAATGCACCTCACAATATTTCACTGTAGAAGATGTTTAGCAATTGCATCTCACCCTTCCTCGGTGGAAGATGTTCAGCAAATGCACCTCTCCATTTCCCTGTTTAAAATGTTCAGCAAATGCACCTCACATACCCTTGTAGAGGTTGTGCTTTTTACGTTACAAGAAACGGACACGGGCCAACGACCAAAAACAAACCAGACCACACTGGAACCACCCAAAACTGAAAATACAAAACAAAAAAAACAAAACGCCAAGATCACCTACGTTAGAGAAACCAGACCTCCCTCAAAACATCCACTCAGTACCACATCCACCATTCCTTCGTGCTTCAACGTCACTTTCAGCGAGGACATCTTTACGTTATTTTCTGATGGGCATCAGGCAGTGGGGCCTTCCAAGTCGCATCAGATTAGACAGAGGATCTGAGTACAATGAGTGCAAAAGATATATGCTATGGCAGATGGGTGCCGATAGAGGAAGTTCTCTACGGAGTAAATCGGTTCACAACCAACGGATAGAGAGATTGTGGCGTGATGTTTATACAAAGGTCCTAGATTTATTTTATAGATTGTTCTATCATATGGAGGATACAAATGCATTAGACATCAGCAACCCTCTTCATATGACGGCTCTTCATTAAACTTTTCTCCCAAGAATACAAGAAGCATTTACAAGGGAATGCACACAATAGCACACAATAGCCACAGTCTGAGAACTGAACGTCATCGGAGCCCTCACCAGATTTGGCTAAGTAGCATGATACAGCAGCGGTGTGGACTACAGGCAGCAATCGCAGGTACTGCTCCCTCAGTTGCTGTGGACAATTCACTAAACTTCAATCTTGAAGACCACACTCAAGAGATAATTGATAGGTTTGCTATAGACATATCAAGTGAAGAGCAATTACAAATCAACATCAACGAGGACAGTATGCAAGAACCACGATTAGTGAACGCTCTCACCCACTCGTCTGTTTACGGTTTGGACATTTATCGACAAGTGGTGCATTTCCTGTATAATACCCTCCATAGGGATGAAGAGCAAGAGTGAATGTACATGAATGACTCAACGGAGCAGGGGAATTGGCAGATCTATGTATGTGTGTAGGGGGAGGGGTCAACTCAGTGTAGGCCTACTGCTAAATGATATCTTACTCCATGCCACATGTGTCCCATCCCTCCCTTCCTCTCTCCCTCACCCCATCCGGTGTACCTCCCTCCCCACCCCAGTATCACTTCCTCGCTCCCTTCCCACCCCATGTATCCTGTCCCTTCCCTCTATTTCTACTCCTGCATGTTCCCCTTCCATCTCCATTCGTCCCTTGCCTCCCCCATTTGTCACCTTCCAGATATGTGGCGAAAATTTCGGAAATGCTTTCGATCCACCATTCCTCCTGAAATAAATAATGGGAAAGACAGACAAACGGCGGAGGGCTCTCCTTCCTGGAAAATTTCCGACGATGAAGATACCGAAGTCGCGATCATCAAAGATTATTCCAAAGCAGGAAAGTGGCGATCAGGCTAGGCCTATGTCCGAGAGTGATACTAGCCTATACCTGACGTTAGTAGTGCTAGTAGTACAGACACGGTTTCGCGGGACGATGGTCAGTACTGGCCCTTTAACGAGTAGGCCTACTTTTTGAATTTGTTGAACCAAGGCGAAAAAATGCGAGGGTTTCTTCCGAATGAAGACTTAGACGAAAAGTAGTATTAGGCTGACTTACACTAGCCTGGAACTAATAATTATTTTCCTAGGCAGGCTAGATGATATACTGCAGGGGCCTGACTGTACCTGTTTTCGGATTTCGGTACAGTTATATGTATAGAATACAGGTCCACTTCCCAGGGTACAATCCTTGCACGGAAGTCAGAAGACCTTCGGCATAGACTTGGGCTCCTATGACCAACTAATCTCTGTTGGCGTAGCTATGTAGAACTAACTGTTTGTTGGCGTGCAACAACCATCATTATATTTGGGTTTTTTGCAGAATTGGCATGTTTTGATAGTTCAAATATTACATGAACGGCATATGGAGCTAATACCTCGGCCTAACTTCAGCGTGGTTTTCACATAGAATGCACCCTGGTCCACTACTCAATTCCCTCCAAACTATTGTACAAACTATTGTCGAAAAAAGATCAACTAGGTGTGACCACATTTCACAATGGTCCTTCGAAGTGGACCTGTATTCTATAATTGCTCCGAATAACCTGCACCCTTCGTAGCCTGTTATCAACTGTTATCAACATCAGTACAACTTCGGAGTAAAATGCCCCAAATAATTCCAACTTCGGACTGGAGGCGTGATCAACATCATTGGTGATGACACCGTAGTCACACGCTCAATGCGACTGCGCCTCCACTCAGAACGAGGTCCCGGTCGGTAAGGAGAAAGTGTGCCTGTCAATGCTATGATAAATCAATTAGCCTAGGCTAAACAATTAGTACGCTACACAAATATTATTTCAAAATAAAAGTTTAAACCCAAATTGCAAAATAATTACATGGTTGGTGATGATGTCATAGTCACATGCTCAAGTTAAGGCGACTGGGAAGTTTGGGGAGAATATTCAAACCAATACAAACTCAAATAGTAGAAATGTTGCAACCGTGCCTCCACAATAAATAAATAAAACGTTCTTTTGAAATTGACTGTGGTATTCTGCAGTTACTCACTCCCTCTAAGTTGGGTTGTCAATCCTTAACTGTAAATTACTACTGCTTGATCTATGGATTGTCGTTCTCAAAATAGGCCTACAAATAAAAATCAGAAAGCCACAGGCTTTGTGATTCCTTGGCATTCATGTTTTTTCTTCATAGATATATATCCATTGTGGTGCTGCTTAGAGTGCATTGCAGATATTTAGTGTCGGGCCTATATAGACCTCAAATAACATTTGATCTCTTGAATATTGGTATTAGAGATTTATTGAAACTACATGTGCTTGGTATGAGGTAAATACACTCTAGAATGGCTGACAAATGTGATTAGAAATAGGGATCATCTACTCAGTTTGAGATCAATCCACGGTAGGACAGCTGATATAAAGTGGTTACAAGGTTTTCAGTGTTTAACCCCTGTTGACCTCATATGACCTTTTTAAAGGAATGTTTATTTACTTTTATACTAGGCTGCCAGGAGGTCCAACAACAGAAAGACGAAAAGCTTAGAGGCCTTCCACCTTGAGCGAGGCGATGACGTAACGTTCAGATCCGACACAGGATTGAAGACAGGACTCGTGGTCTCTATTGACCCATTCACGAAGAAAGTGTGCATCAGTATAGACGGTGCAGAGATTGTTGTCCCAACTTATGCTGATATACTCCCCCAGCGAGGAAAAGGTTGACGCGGACAACGAAGTGAAACGTCACAAAACGGTAAGTTCGACTATCAGACACAGCCAGTCATACACACAGGCGGAAAAAGCTGAACTAGTACGTTCCGCGTGCTCAATGGTCACAATTAACACTTACCCACTTACCGGAGGCAAGTGATATTTGCTGGTGGTAAGTGAAAATTTAAATGCAGGGAAGCTGCTGGGTGAGTAGCCTCATAGGCATGAATTTTGACATTTTTTATTTTCTTTCTTCTCTGACACCACATGTTGTTGAATCTTGACCCTGGGAATAGGCACTACTAATAAAAGTATATTGTTGTAATTATTATTTGTTTATGCATATAACGAATATAAAACTTCGGGTAAGTGACTTTGGAAAATGAGTGGGTAAAAATGTTTATTGGTAAGTACTGGGTAAGTGACTGAAAAAGTTCATTTAGAGGCTTGCGCGCGCTACGTGTCATGCCGCGGCGCTACGCGCTACACAATAATTAAACAAGCCAAGCGACCGATGTACTCTCTGGATTTTTTCTTTTCTTCAACAAGTCATTGAGTGTTAGTGATCAACGTAACTGTGTACTATATTCGCGATTCACAATTCCGTACGAACAATTCAATGAACTCGAACGTTAATATCACTACAAAATGACCAGCACTTGTGTACATGCACTATGCAGCGTAACACCACCGCATGTAGTACTAGCGTAAAAGTAATTATGTGTCTAATGTTTGGTCGCAAACTCACGATGCAGTCTGTGCGAGTTTATTTGCCTAGCGCTTACGGCCGATCGGGCATTCAAACAACAGGGCTACAGGCACCAGCTTGGTTGTTTGATCGGTCTGACGGTTTCTACTACTAATGTTAAGTCATTCATCCCATTGGCATACTCTGATTAGCGCGGTGCGTAAACATACTAAAAAAACGTTTTCAGGCAAAACTTTTTTTGAAACAATTTTTAATTTATGATTATTTGATATTCATATGGGGTACAAACACCGGAATAATATGGTTAGAAAGCTATAAGAGTTCTCTTTCAGGAAATATGAGTTTTTTTTCAACACTCATCGGCCTTGCTAGAAATTTACGATCCCAAAATGTGTGCGCGCTGGAGATGTTTCAACTTTTCCAACTTTTTTAGATACAGTGAGCAGTAGAGGGGCAGTGAAATAGCAAATATATAGTATGACAGTCGATAGTCCGGAGTCTGAATTCCATCTTGTTACCGTGAAATTGCATTATTTTATATCTTTGCTCCTCTTGTCTTCCCTTTACTCATTCTATGCTCCAATTCCAGCAAAAAACGAAATATCTCTGTTTTTCTGATCATCACGAGACACAGCCCCTGTTTATATGTCTTTTGCACATGGCTGGAATCGAATGAAAATAGGCAACAAATATCACTGGCAAATCTTGACTTACTACATGAGGTCAGAGCGGTGGCGTGGTCAGCGTATAGGTGTTCGTTCCCAAAATAATGTCTCTGTCCCCAATTGTCAGTCACAATTGGTATATGTATGTATTTTTTCACGTACGTTGTTGGGACGACTAGAAATATTTTGAGTGAGCTACTCTACTCTACTACTACAAATAGGTTTTCGTCTGCAAAATAATGTTTCTGTCCTTAATTAATGTCTCAAAAGGCCAACAAAATTGCGCGCATATAAACGTATTCACAGCAATAACCATACTCACCATTCAGGATACTTCCAATTTCATACGAGAATACGAACACAATGGTGGCACTATTCCACTACCCAGGTGAGGTGAACTTGTAGAGTAATGGAGGTCATGGGGTGCCGATTATCGAGCGCTAGTATGGCGAATATGATAATTAGAAGTATCAGGAAGGTGAGTATGGTTGCTCGTGAATACCCAAACCAGTAAGTTTGGGGGATTATACATTTTTATCGTACAGTGGTTGTTCAGACGACTGGAAACAAATGGTGAGGAGTCGCGACTCCGTTCGGAGTAAGAGTAACAACTCAGCCCACGAGAACTCGCTCAAGTGTAATTGTACTTCTGTAGTTTCTGTGCTTGGCTCATTCGCAAATACTGTATGCCTACATAAGTATTTGCTTTCATGAGTACTGTATGATCAGTGATCACTGCAACTGTCGTCATGCAGTACGTTGCAAACTCACATGGCCCAAATGGACTTTCTTCTCTTCTTTGCAGATTTTGGTAAACTGGGAAACCAGTTGAGGGATGTCCAATATTACGCACAGGCTATCCAAGTTGATATTAGCCAGTACCCATACAGGCCTTGGTTTGCAGTCTACGAGTGCTGTAATTACCTATGTGTATCATTGCATCGTAACAATAACTTTTTGTACCAAATATGTAGCCGAAGCATCATTCAGCCTCTTGGAGAGTATACTTCTCATTGAAATTGTTGTTATTGCTCGCTGTACCCAGAACTGTACTGTAGCTGAAAGCTGTGGCAGTGATTGTCTTGTAGGAAATGTCATATTGGATGTTGGTGTGGTGCGTGCGTGTTTTTTTTTTAGAAGCTTCGAAGTATCAGTAACTATTTGCAGAATCAAAACTTTTTTTTCTGAAGGCTGGGCTTCACCTGAAACAATTGCCGTAATTCATTCATGTTCTTCCACAACAAATCACCGCCAGTATGTTTTTTTACTCTTCTGAGAAAAGCCAGTTTACTTTCTTTACCTGTCTCCCATACCTGTATTGTGCTTTCTCTATTAATCATGAAGTGCAGTCCTCAACAGTCCTTGGCCAGTTCACTGCTTCCTCTATGAATCATGAACCGCAGTCCACCTCAACAGTCCCTGGCCGGTTCAATGCTTCGTCTATGAATCATGAACCGCAGTCCACCTCAACAATCCCTGGCTGGTTCAGTTATTCCTCTATGAATCATGAACCGCAGTCCACCTCAACAGTCTCAACAGTCCCTGGTCGGTTCAGTGCTTCCTCTATGAATCATGAACCGCAGTCCACCTCAACAGTCCCTGGTCGGTTCAGTGCTTCCTCTATGAATCATGAACCGAAGTCCACCTCAACAGTCCCTGGCTGGTTCAGTTATTCTTCTATAAATCATGAACCGCAGTCCACCTCAACAGTCCCTGGTCGGTTCAGTGCTTCCTCTATGAATCATGAACCGCAGTCCAACTCAACAGTCCCTGGCCGGTTCAGTGCTTTCTCTAAGAATCATGAACTACAGTCCCTGGCCAGTTCACTGCTTCCTCTATGAATCATGAACCGCAATCCACCTCAACAGTCTCTGGCCGGTTCAGTGCTTCCGCTATATATCATGAACCAAAGTCCTTGTCAATAGTCCTTGGCCCGTTCACTGCTGTCTCTATTCATAAACCGCAGTCCACCTCAAAAGTCCCTGGCCGGTCCAGTGCTCCCTCTATGAATCATGAACCGCAGTCCACGTCAATAGTTCTTGGCCCGTTCACTGCTGTCTCTATTATTCATAAACCGCAGTCCACCTCAACAGTCCCTGGCCGGTTCAGTGCTTTCCCAACGAATCATGAACCACAGACCACCTCAACAGTCCCTGGCCAGTTCACTGCTCCCTCTATTAATCATAAACTGCAGTCCACCTCAACAGTCCCTGACATTCATTGCTTCCTCTTTGAATCATGAACTGTAGTCCAACTCAACAGTACCTAGCCGGTTCGGTGCTTTCTCTATTAATCAAGAACCGCAGTCTACCCCTTAACAGTCCCTGGCTAGTCCACTGCTTCGTCTATGAATCATGAACCGCAGTCCACCTCAAAAGTCCCTGGTCAGTTCACTGCTTCCTCTATTAATCATGTTGCGAAGTCCTCATGAACAGTCCCTGGCCAGTCTGAGGCATCATATATTATTGTGAACCCCAGTCCATCTCAGCAATTCCAAGCCAGTTTGATGCATCGGTTCTAATTTCTACAACAACTTTACACATCATTGGAATACCCCTCATCGAAATCGAATTTAAGTATTTACTCTCGGCATTGTCTGCAGAAAATTGCAGAAGGACTCTTTCTAGGCTAAAAGAAAGAGTAAGCATTTCAGTCTTGATTGCACCATCAATTGCATCTTGACTTCCATCCTGAAGAGGTGCCAGCGAATATTTCTTGAGAAGCGTTTATTCAGAAGCATTTATTCATCATATATTCAAGGCTAGGAACTCATACTCGGTGAGGAAAATACAGGCACACCTTTTTTATTTGCCGGAAACCAGTTATCAGGAATGCCAAAGTAATTTTGCCGGTTCTAACCTTGAAAGTGACTTAGACGAGAATGCAGGTAATTTCATGAAACTCGAGGACTCTTTTCAACATTCAGGATGAAGATAAACAGCACCGGCCTTTCCAAACAGTCGCAAAGTTCCATGGGTTAACTCCTGACACACAACTTTTCCGTAAAGGCAACAGGTATACTCACAATTTGAAAACTGTTATTGGATGCTTATTTGTTATTGTTGGCATCGAACGCCATCGCGGGGTCAACACTCAAATGCAATGTGTATTGAATGCGGTTGTTTGTGAACTTGTAACTTTTTCCCTGATTTGTCTGTATTGAGTGGAGATTCTCTCAACGATGTGGGAAGATAGATGTCCGCGTCCCACAAAAACAATTCCCGAGAACGCCCTGAAACAGAGCTCGTCATGGCAAATGCACAAGGTACAATAAAACCATGGCACATCGAGAAGCAACGGATGGGTTTTTCAACCATCGCCCGTGAAATCCACAAAGAAGGTGAAGAGAGTTTCAAGGATGGAATTTTGTATAGCATGCAGCATTCATCTGACAAATGATGATAATTGGTCTGGTGCATTAACTTGTGATGACCTAATCGGCATACTGGAAAAAGTTCACACCAAATCTGAGACCTCATTTCTAGAACATTTGAAGAAACGAGTTGGTGAAATGTATCATATTGATGCACGTTCTGTCATCAGCATCGTTGACAACTGTAGTTCTCAAAACGTCATAAACCAACTACGTAAAATCCTTCCAGGAGTTTTGTCTTCCAGAAATGAAATTGAAGAAGAACTTTCCAGACTGGAAGAAGAATTCCAAGTTATACTTCAGCCGACTCGGACAGCCACCGGATATCGTGTGGATCCTGCAAGACTTTTGAAGTGTTTGCGCTACCTGTAATACTTCATCCCACGCGACAATCAATTATGGAGGATATGCGGTGATGCTCTTCTTTCCCCTATCTCCATTAAATAATGAAGTGAGGTTATACAATACCACAGTCCGAAAGACATCTAGCTAATTACTCTTTCTTATGGCAGTGATGGAATCTTGAAAGGAATATTTAACACCAACACGTTTTTCCTCACATGTGATTTCATGTTTCTGGATGCCATTCATGGCAAACAAGGGGAACTAGCACTGAATTGTAAAACAGGATTCAACCTGTATTGTACCGACCCTGTGGAACAGAAACATGAGACTGGCTGGTACAGAAACTGGCTTCGGCTCAAAAATCCCCAAGAATATAAACAGAGCTGTGCCAATTTCACTGTTGCCATCAATTGCTTTATCGAGAACCGTGTTCTGCTTGGATCACGCTAGCACGAGAATAGTGGAAAGACTTGTCCAACTGAGAGTAAAAAGCGTTCTCGCAGTACAGCAGGGACATTGCAAACAAGAAGGTGGAGAGCATCTACATTATGAGGACAATTGCTAATTTTTCCAGCATACTCAAAGGTGTGGCAGTTACCGTACCCGTGATCCAGTGTATGCTAATCTCCACCGATACAGGGTTTTACAGAACCGGCCACTGGAATATTCCAGAGATGAGTGTGGTGAAAAGGCCAGCAGCTGGTAGGGCTTTCTTTGATTGGGTTAACCAGGGAGGTATCTTCTGTAAACCTAAATCCAGATATCCCGCCAGCATGTACGAGTATACCTTTGCAGCCCCCAGCTCACAATTTCATTCTTGTTGGCAGAGTGCTCGTCTCTGTTCTGAAGGCATTCAAATGCAGCACAAAGGATCAGTCTGAAGGTTTGCTACAGCAACACAAGTCACGGGTTGTCAATGTTGTCCCTTCGCAACTGCCTAAGTGTCATGAGTCTGTTCGGTTTGTTGTATTAGCTCAACAGGCATCATGTGATAGCCACAAACCACTGAAATTGTAACTGTTTCAGTCTGGTATGGCCATTACTTGTTTCGTTGCTGCCACATTCAGCTAATCAACACACAACACTGCATTGCTCACTTGGCACCAGTGCAGGATTTTGAACATACGGTTGCCAAGATATTGAACTTTTAAGGAATTGGTTCTAATCCCCGCCCATTTATGAATAGTAATGAGATTATTTGCACCAAACTAATAGGGGCCATATACTCACCACAGGCAACCAAGTATGACATCAATCCACCATGTCACTGCCGATATCATGTGGTTACGAGCAATTTTCAGCGAAATTGCATTTGGCCCCGTCCCTCATGAATAGTATTGGAATGTCTAAGGTACTGACCTAGACATGTACCCCACCTCCTACCAAGGCCACCAAAACAAGAACAAATCGGGCATACGGTTGCCAAGATACGGACTGACGGCAAGGAATAAACAATGAAGTTTCAGCACGTTTTAAATTATTTTATATAAAAATTGACGTGCAAAACTCATGTGACTTTCCTTCTAACCAAATGGAATAACCAAACATGCGAAAAGTGTTTGTAAAGCAGTAGGCGTATCTATAGTATAAACAATCACCCCAGACACTGATAGCAGTTCACCTTCAATTCCGGGCCAATGTGCAGATCTTACAAGGTTTTTTCCTATTGGATAACACTTACAATAACCCTAACCCTAAAC
>JAODUJ010057119.1:0-12049 GCA_027564615.1 Psolus chitonoides | reverse complement strand
ATAGCGCCCATCACCTTTCGTGTCGGAATGGCGTCTTTAATTAGAAGGCATGATACGTGGAAACACAATATCCCGATTTAACACTTACCAGGTAGCGGAGTCACACACGTGTTACCTCTGCAGTCACTGAGACAACATTTCTTTTCCCCCTCGCAATCGCTATCGGAGGAACACGGATTAACACAGGGTGTTGGTAGCATCGCGTAATCAATCAACTGTGGGCATCGACCTTCCTTGTTCACTATACCAGTTCGGAGAAAATATGACAGATTACTCTAAAGTTCCCCATCATTAGATGGAAAATTGAATTATATGCGTTTTTAACCCCATAGGCCATGTTTGGGCCGCATGTGACCCAACCTCTTCCCCTGGCCACGACACGCTCTAAACTGCGAGTAGCATATACAGCAAATAGGAACTTTACAGTATAGGTTTGCAGATACGACAGTGCAATTTTGCAGATAGGACATCTGAATGGTCATTAGTTTCACATCGTCATTGGTGAAAATAGACCTGTATATGACACAAAATTAGATCAACACGTAAACGTGTGTTTCTGCTCAATAAAAGCTATGTTATCTGCATACAGGAGCGGCCGCTCAAGGGGTATGCAAAAGTGGGTCCGGAGGGGGGGGGGGGGCGGCAGTCAGGAGTGGCTCACTTAAAGCTTTAGCCTATTTGTGACCGTATATTTAAATATGGCGTGTTCGTAACTCATGAATCCACCAGTTTTGTACCATTTTAAACACCTGCCAACTGCCAAATTGAAGATCAAAGCAAATCCTGGAGATAATTGGGAAGTGTTAAACATGACAAAATGAATAATCTCATAATTTTCATTGCGCTCCGGGATTTAAAAAATATGAACTTAGCTACGGTAAACAATCAAGGATTCAATATAGACCTAATAGCCTATCAATACTTCGGAGATACACCATTGGGAAATATTGCCTAATAGGTCAAAAGGTCATTTGTGATCGCAATTGTAAAGGAAATTGTAAAGAAAAAGATTCTAAAACTTGTATGCCAGGAGGGCCCTCCCATGCCACTTTAGAAGCCTAAAACATGAAGCTTCAGCGGGCCCCTGGACCACACGCCGTAGCAGCTATATTACAGACCAACGCCAGATCAACTGGCCGAAAGTTACGATGAATCCATTAAATTTGCTACCCCGAGGAAAATGATTAATGTAGGAATATTTATCAATAATATCAGACGAAGAAAAAATAGCCAGTGTAAATTATTTTCACGAAAACGTGGTCCAGAAGCCAGAGAAATTTACCGAGTTCACAGAACAACATATACACGCACTATCTACACAGTACTTGTATTCAGTGTGTCAGTGCAGTGCAGACTACACACGCCGCGCCATAGGTCCTTCTCGAGAATAATCAAATGACGTTAATCTAGCTTGGGATTATTCGTTCTCCGGCTCCAACAAGATAACATCCATGGATATTTTTTTAATAATAGTTAAAACAGGCTGACAGACTTTGTCCTGATAAAATTAGAAACCTCCACGAAATGAAAACTCAATTAGATCAGTAGATTTGCCATCCTTGAAAATCTATACCACCAAATTTTCACTTTTATATCAACTATAGTTGAGGAGCTACAGGGAAAAGAAAAGCGAAATTTAACGATCGCCGGCCGTCCATTCCTGTTTGAAAATTTCAGCTAGTTCGTTGAACTTGGTTGACTGAACCAATGCAACCAATCACAGCGCAGCATAGATATTTCCTCTCCGCGGACTCGTGAACTGCCGGTTTTAATTTAATTGTGGTCCTAGTACCCTAATGTGTGTTCTCGTATAGGCTAGCAGTTAAGCGTGGCTGTGTCCACACGAATGGAAAAATCTGGTGTATTTTTACTTCGTTCTTCATTTTTGCGTGGATGTTTTTCGTTTTCTCAACTGGTTAAGCCATATTTATTAGTAACTGTTAATGTGATGACAGTTTTGAATGCGTGGTTTTGAATGTCAGCTGGTTCAACTGTACATTTTTCATAAAACGGGGGATAGTTCCAGAAAAAATCTCATTGTAGAGATAACAAATTCAACACAACAAATACCAGACACTCCTCATTCTGGGCTATACCAACGCGATATACAATGTGAGCGAGGCGGTTAATTTGAAATGCACAGTAAGGTGGTTTATAGGAGGTATTCAAAATGAAAATCGAATACTAGTTGCAACCCGTACCGACGGGGCAACGCGCTGTTTAACGGGAGCATTCTGTGCAGTCGGATGCTGCAGTGCGACCATGTGTGACAATTCCGCACTGTAGAGTATTAAGAATCCCATAGCCTATATAGCTAGCTCTTCAGCAAGTGCTTGAGAAGCGTAACGCAACTGTTAAAAGCCAATTCACCATGACTAGATCGATGTATTTTCGTTTTTTTAGCTATACTTAAGTACCTTTCTTGAACAAAAGCTGACTGTTATTGGTGGTTTGTACTTTCCTTTATTCTCTGTAAGAAGGGGGTATTCAATGGATACCTTTAATACCCCCCAAAACGCCCCTGTCTGCCTATGAGTTTACCTTTTGTCTTTATTTCATTTTCACCCCAAATTAATTGTTAAAATGATCAACTAGGTATACAAATGTTTGCTTGAATACTTTTTAATGATAAATAACCTAATGTCAATTGGGGCAAAAAACAGCATTTTTGGAGGTAATTTTGTTTTTCTATTCTTCAAATTGGTGTATGATATCAGGGAAGAGCCTAAAATTGTTAATTTCAGTAGTTTAAATAAAAGTTAAAGCAACTAAACACTCAGTGGAATATTTAACAAATAAATTGCGTCCTTTTTTGTGGACATAAGGCCCATGTCTACACTGAGAGTGAATGCAGCTTTAAAGTTTCGCACGTTTCGTACTGTTTATTCCTTCTTGTTTTGTTAAGCCATCTGCTATCATTTTTTCGAATGTACTGTTTAAAAACCAAATGTTATGTCGCATAATTTGTCCTGAATGTGCCGTTTATAACCAAGGGTAGGACAAAATCATTTCTTTTCTTTTTTGGGTTAAGTGATGTCACTCGTACCGAAAATTACACATAATATCAATTATTATCTTCAAAAGTCATTGCCTTCGTTTTATTTGTTGGATTACCTCTACAACTGGGGTTTCACTGAATCGACTGGCTATCGGCGGATGGGTCGCGTCCGATTACTGAAGTTTTTTTTTGGGACGCCGGTCCCAAAATTTGCGGACCGCTGTTCTATGTATCCTGTCAACATTTTATATGTATTACTTGCATTAAGTTGGAGAATAAATCAATGAAACGAATAATATGCTATCTGAAACAGAGAGGCTACTAAATCAGTATTTCGTACTAAAAGAAAATATGAGAAATAGAAAACAAGAGCACCAAGAGTGCAGTAGCTCATATCGCATCCCTGATGACCTTTAAATGACCTTTACAATTGTCTGCACCGGAAGTTGTCTATGTTTACCAAGCTTGATGTAAATCCATATTTTCACCTCAAAAGACATCTGATGACCCCAAGATGACTTTAAAATGTTGACACTAAATGCTGACTATATCTAACAAGTTTCATGTTAATCCATAGTATAACCCCAAATGACCCTGAAGACCTCTAAATTACCTCAACAAATGTTGGCACTAAATGCTGACTATATCTACCAAGTTTCATGTAAAATCCATAATTTGACCTCAAGTGACCCCCGATGACCTCCAAATGGCCTTCAAAATTATCGACACCAAATTTTGCCTATATGTACCAAGTTTCATGTACAACCAACATTCTTCAGTACTTTGACCTCCCACCATACTCATTTTTCAAACTAGCCTATTCAATCACTTCTAATCGGTTCAAGAAACCCTGACCATGCGACCAGATTTCGTCGTCACGCAACACTATATCATTAAATAGGTAGGATAAGAAGTTTGTTTGGCATTGTCACTTAAGGGCCTCTAATGAACCCAGATGACCTTTGACCTCAAATTCCCGAACACCCCAAAAGGAAGCACTGACAAACTATCAAAACTGTACCATGTACTCTGTAAGAGAAGAAGCATACTTTGTGTGTTTCAAAAATGGCGCCAAATGATGCCAAGATGACCTTTGACGGCCAATTCCCAAACACCACAAAAAGCACTACCCAAGTATGATCATGACAAACTATCAAAACTAAACTACGTTATCTGTAGGAGAAGAAGTATTTTTAGTATGTTCACAAAATAGCGCTAAATGACGCCAAAATGACCGTCTCCTCAAATTTCTGAACACCCCGACGGAAGCGCTACCCAAGCATCATAATAACAAACTATCAAAACTGTACCATGTGATCTGTAGGAGAAGGAGCATTTTAGTGCTGTCATAAAACGGCGCCAAATGGCACCAAGATGACCTTTGACCTCAAATTCCCGAACACCACACACGAAGCATTACCCAAGTATGATCATGACAAACTATCAAATTGTACTACGTAATCTGTAGGAGAAGAAGCATTTTTAGTATTTTCGCAAAATGGCGTTAAATGACGCCAAGATGATCTTTCTCCCCAAATTTCTGAACACCCCGCCTACCCAAGTATCATAATAACAACCAATCAAAACTGTACTATGTAATCTGTAGGAGAAGGAGCATTTTTAGTATTTTTACATATTGACACTAAATGACGCCAAGATGACCTCGGACCCCAAATTCCTGAAGGTATCACTATGACAAACTATCAAAACTGTACCATGTAATCTGTAGAGAAGAAGCATGTTTAGTGTTTTCATAAAATGGCGCTAAATCGCACCAAATGACCTTTGACCCCAAATCCTTAACACTCCGAATGTACCACTACCACTACCACTATCCGGACAAACACTCAACATTGTACCATAAAATCTGTAGGGGAAGAAGGGTTTCGCATAATTGCACAAATTGGTCCCATATGGCACACAGATGACCGTTGACCCAAAATCTCGGACCACCGCTGATGGCCCATCACCCAGTGGTCATTGTTTCCAAGTTTCATCAAAATCCGTCAGAGCGTATATGCATTGTACAATTTGAAAACAAACTGTGGACAGAGTGTTAGAATGATAGAATGATAGAGTGATAGACGCAGCACCAGGATAATCAGACAATAATAACACAATGTATGGCTACTAAAAGAAGCATGTTCCATTGGATGACAAAATACCCACAAATTCTTTAACAAAAAAGTCCATATTAGGTTGGTGAAGATTTGAGTTTTTGCATGTCTGATAGTCGTGATTTTCCTAAATATATTATAAAATAAATAATATAATAATAATTATAAATTTGATATCAACTATCAACCTGACAAATTTTATCTAATGCGCTGTACAAAGGTGAAAAAGGTGAAAATTTAGAAAATATTCACGTTTTGAGTTTAGATTTAAATTGTTTCATGGTTTTAGTCGTATTTGTTACGTGGCTGAATGCTAAGGTATAGTTCCAAAAAGAATCTAAGTCCCAATGTCGAAATGTAAGAAACTCGGTGATCGTTCTTTTGCTGTTGTGGAATAAGCTGCCGGCTTGACTAGTAATGGTTGATGGGAAACGGGATAGCGGCAAACAAAGATTGACCCGGGGCGATACTATTAAGAAGTGGACTAGTTCGAGCAGCATGGTTGAAGTGAAAAGGAAGGCTGAAAATAAGCAGTACTAGTGGAGGCAGTTGGTTGTCAACCTTCGTATCAAGGACGACACTTGTTGATGATTAATGAGTCCTCTAGGAGGTATGTTGTCGTTGACTGATCTTCAGTGCATGATTATCAGCATTCCCATGAAGATCAACAATGTCAGGTATATATACATATTCGCATGGTAGATATGCAGACTAAAGTGTAGGGCCTGTTACACTACTTTGTGGAACCGAAAAGTTCAGGTTTTGGGGTATGGATAATGCACTATTATTCACTTTAAACCCTCTTGATGCAAGATAACTGCGAAAGAACTGGAAATATTAATCAGCCAATTGGTAGCCAATACATTCAGCAATACCGCAGGGTTAACAGTGGCAAAGGCCGCGCTGACGTCCATGGCCGCGAGAGATGTTACTTTTTGGTTGTCTGTGTCCACAATATATCATAAGCTAATTAAAAGAGCGCGGTTTTACAGCTTCTTCTTCGATAGGCAGATTGGTAGCTGAGAAGGAGATTGTGTCTTTCACAATGTGTCATAAACTGTTCTAGAACAATCTTTTCCGGAAGTTTTGATAGGAAATATATATTACTCACTGGTCAATAATTAGACAAAACGAGTTCCAGGCCTGCTTTTTTGAGTAAAAGTCTCACAATGGCAACTTACCATTTGTTCACGAAGATACTTTTGGATAAGGAAATGTTAATGATCCTAGTAATGACCGGTACGTTTTTATCAGGAACCTTTTTTTATTGGCAATATATCCAGTTCACATGACTTACATTTGGCATTGACATGATGGTATCCCTAATATGATCTTCCCCCACTGAGGAAAATTCTCCTAGATTAACGTTCACTTGATCATATGCTGTGTACAGACTTTCATTATTAAATTCCTCTCTGATTTTGAGAATTTTGTCCAAGAAGAAGCGAGCAAATTGATCAGCTCAATCCTTATCACTAGTGTGCACTGATACTGGGGTTTGCCTTCTTCATACCTGTGATGTTTTTAATCATAGAATATAATTTTAAATGCCTGTAACTGATATTCCTCTTCATAGTTTCGTTATATAATTACTAGCATGAAGAGAATGTTATATCGACGTACGTATTCTTTAAATTGGTGTATGATATCAGGAAATAGACTAAAAGTGTTCAAGTTAAAGCAACTGAAAACTGAAATTCACAACTAACATGGGTCTTTTTTTGTGGACAAAAGGCCCATGTCTATACACTGAGCGGGATTGCAACTTTAAATGTTCGCACGTTTCGCACTGTTTATTCCTTCTTGGATTATCATGCTATCTGCTATCATTTTTGTCGATTGTGCTGGTTGAAAAGCAAATATCGTACATGACAAGTGACAACTTTAGTGCGCATCGTTTCGCTTTTTCTCGATAACTTGTCATGATGCATTATTTGTGCTTAATGTGCCGTTTATAACCCAAGGCGTAGAATAAAATCAGTTCTTTGAGCGTTCCGCGTACAGTAATGTTCGTTGTTGCTTTATTTTTCATTTTTCGACAAGTAATTTCACTTGTGCCGGAGATTGATTTTTTTTCTTCAAACAAATCAAAAAGTCATTTCTTCAAAAGTCATTGCCTTCGTTTTATTTGTGAGATTACCTCTACAGTAGGTACAGTAGGTGATTTACTATCGCCGGATGGACCTCGGTCGATTGCTGAAGTTTTTATTGGATCGCCGGTCCAAAAATTTGCCGACCGCTGCCCTAAAGGGTTGGTAGTTTTATTTATTTTCATATGCATCCTGTAATTATTATATATGTATTACTTGCATTAAGTTGAAGAATAATAAAAATGCAATAAAACGAAAAATTCGAAACTATCTGGAACAGAGAGGCTACTAAAATCTGACTAAAATTACATTGGATAAAAAACAATACAAACAAGTTCATATTAGGTTGATGAATTATTATATAATTATTAGCATGGAGAAAAAAAAAGACATTTGAAAAAATGCGGTCTGGATGTTTCTTTCGGAGGACTAGGAAAACCCCAAAAAGCTACGCACATTTGGAGTAATTTTACCCACCATATTTTGTTTTAGAGTGGAAAGCTTCTGCCTATAATTTGTACAATACAGGTTTCTCTCGACTCGTGTGAAGTTGCAACATACCTGCAACTGTATGCAGGCACATTTTCGTGGGGCATGTTATCATAACTGGGCCTCTATTAACCTAAAAACCTCCATTGACTACTAACGCGCGCGTTCTCCTTCAAACAATGGAACAATTAATTTCAGCTGTTCAGATGTTACAAAAACAAGACGATTGTTGGGGTAAATGTGATCAAATTCGGAGTATATGGGCTAATTTCCTGAACCACGTGTATGTCGCTGGTACGTAGTTAGAGTTATTACACATGTCGGCATTCGTTCTTCATGTATAACGCTACTGTGTCAGCCTAAAACAAAAGCGCGTATAAGGTGCAACGCGGTTACCCTGTCTAGGCGTGGAAGGGGGAGGGGGGGGGTCGTGACGTCACGTGAAAAGTGCAGATCATGTGGGGGGTTTTCAATTTTCCTTATTTGCAAGATTTTTTTCACAATCTGAACTCTGTTATGTGCTTCAATGTGACACCTGCTAACACATTTCATGCCACACATGGCGCAAAAGTGATATATTATGCATTTGTCAATGACTCACCCCCTATACCACCAGCACGGTCAGTCAAAAGAGAGTCATTGACAAATGAGAAGTGACTCATGTGTGTATCACCAATACGTCCGTTACCAATATGGCTCTCGGGCCCCTAATTGACACAGATTTTCGTCATTGTAAGCCAATTGCGACATTGAAAACTGCTTCCCTGCAACATAGCATCAGTTTCTGCAAGCAGAGGCCTGGCTATTTGTGGATTTTTAGGTTTTGCGGTTTTGGATCAGAATGCCTCTCATGATTTTTAGAGTATCCGACAAAGCCCTAGGAATAGGGTGGGTTTATTGTGTAATGTGCCACGATAAAATGTTATAAAATTAGACGTTCTCTCACTCATAATGTCATGAAGTAAAATCACAGAGGCACAATAGTAGGCCACGACCGCCCCACCCTTCCCCCTCCCCCACTTCCCACAACCATCCTCTCGAATAAAGCCATGACGATGGGAGAGTTTCAATCTGTAATTTGAAAATACAGGAAACTGGATAAAATTCCACGGATATGAAATGGTATACTGACCGTTGGTAGTGCCTTCTTGAAACTCAGCCTGTGAACGAAAATAAAAACGTATAGAAACACGAACGCGAGCATTTCAAACTGAGAGGGAATTTTATTGGAAAAGGCGAAGTTGACGGAGAAGGGTTCATTTTTTTTTACAATAGAGGGCCAGTGCAGCCCCCTTTCTACCGCCCTGAACGCATGTTAAGTGTCTATATCAGTCAGACTCGGACTGGGAGATATTTGGGGGCCGTGCCAATTAAAACATAAAACGGGCTCTCTCCTATCATTTATAATCAAGACAGCTGGGAGAAGGGCCCATAGTCCTATGTGAGGGGGGGGGGGGGCTTGTGCCTGGGCAAAATGGCACATAGGCTAGTCCGACTATGATTTCGTAGACGTTGTACATCGTCTATGGCTTATAAATTACCTCCCAAAAAAATTAACACTTTAGCCTACCTTCGAGTTTGAAAGATTCTCCCGATTTAGGCCAGTCCGATTTAAAGAAAAAAATCTTTTTCTGGGGGGTTAGTGGTGAGCAATGTTTAAAAAAAATCAGAATGTTTGTTTACATTCAATTTTTTTATTTTCATAAAATCGTGAAATTTAATTCATTTCGAACCTCTCGCGCGCCGGCATATGCGTCAATCAGCTTTACTAGCCCAACATATAACACACACAATATAACAGCGATTTCACTAGGCTTCTATCAGCCTCACACAGTAATTTCGTGACTTAAATGTCAATAAATCCAAAAATTATGATAAAAGAAGTAAAATAACTCAAGATATAATGAGTAGGGTAAATAAATCCATTTTGTTCATCATTTTAGTCAAGAAGAATGAATTTTTGAAATAATGTTCATATTACGAACCAAGTTGGGAAAAACAATGGTGTGGCATGCAAATCAGCTAATTTGCATACAAATATTAGGCAAATTAGCGAAATTTATCATTTATGAAAGTCTTTTCTTTCCATAAATGTATACTTTTATTCAGGATTTCCACCTCTAAATATCTCAAAAAAGACATTTACAATGAAGTTACCCTTCTCTGCAATACCTTCAGGAGGAAAAGCGGACACGCCAAAATGTTGTTTATCCGCTCAACTGAAAGAATATTCTTACAATTACTCATTCCGCAAAACTCTTAATTATATATTGTTCTGATTTGCGAAAATCTGCTCCAACATTAAAAAAAGGCAATTGACTCAAATTAGTCCACGCAATAAAGATAAGACAACAAAAAGACTAATAATATGGCCCAGAAACAATTCAGTAGAGCAATCTTCCAGAAAACAGAAATTTGAAATTACTTTCTAATTCTATTCTTAAGTTCCCGATGTTCTCCAAATAAACTGGAGAAGCGTCTTCAAAAGAGTGCTTGAATGAGCACGGCACTAGCTTAAGTGCCATTTTCTAGCACTTAGCAAGTGCCCCGAAGGGATTGCACCATATCAGGTGTTCAGCACCCCCAAAGTCTTGACTAAAGGGCCCAGGACCGGGTGAATGCAGTTTTGAGCACTGTCGTGGTGCAAATGAACACATATTGGTGTCATGGTTTCATAACGAGGAATTAATTCTATAGCAATTACAGTGTATATCTCGTGATTGCGTATTCTCCTATCGAAGAGTATTTCTTGATGATGCACAATGGCGCCGGACGGTTCGGAAGGGGCAGGTGGGACATATGCCCTACCAATAATTCGGTCGATCGTATTTTTTTGGAGACAAGTTGTCCGCCTATGGTAATATGTTATTTTGATAATTTTCTGTTAATGCAAAGAATAATTCAACTCGAGTCAGTGGCGTAGCTAGGTTTGAAGCCCCCTAAGAATCCCCACTGGACATTTCAAGAGTAAAACATTTGTAGTAGGCCTACTACTGGCCTATATTACGGCCCGGCCATCACCCTTTCCTCCATCGTGTCTACGCTATTGTGACTCGAATCACCGATTGCCACTAACAATAGTATTTTACCCATATTTCCATACACGAAACGAAAGGCCCAAAATTGTTCACAAAAGGCCAACAAATTAATTAATGTATCATGAGAAATGTTCAGTGTCAAGAAAGGTTTCAAGTGTCAAGTATAACGAAATAACTCCCTAACCACCTACACAATATGTAGCTCTTACAAATGTTAGTGTTACAGAGCTCAGTTTTACAGGTCTTACATTTACAGATCTTAGTTTTGCAGGAACTACTTTGGTAGGTCTTAGTTTACAGGTCTTAGTTTTACCGGTCTTGGTTTACAAGTCTTAGTTTCACAGCATTTATGTCTTAAATCTTAGGTCTGAGTTTCACAGACATCCGATATATAGTCTCTTACGGTACAACTTACCATTAAAATCACGGCAATCAGTACAAACGCCTTCATCTTTGTCGAGATAGCTTTGTATAACAGTTCGACGGGCAAAGCTTTTGGGCGATGATATGAAATGAATTTCTTTATTGGAATCTTTTATATATCACATATGTTTATTCTAAATGTTGAAATTTAATTTTGCAAGAGTGGTGGTAACATAATCCTACGTTAACGGTAACAACCAGCTTGATGATTCCTCTTACTGAGTCTAAGGGCTTAATTGAAACGCCTCTTGGCATACAGCCTAAGACTAAAATCTGGATGAATAACCGTTCAAGTTTTGTGTTATTGAAACGATTCGATATTACAATAAAACGTTAAAATATTAAATTCATGGTATAAAAAGTGTTTGTTTCATTTCATTCATTTCTAACAATACCAGTATCTTCTACTTTAATGAGTAATTCCGCGAGGTCATGTTACAGGGCCAGCCCAAAATGTTGTTAATTTGCCGTCAGGCTACAGGCCCGTACAAACTTTTTTAAGGGGGGTTCTTAATTCGTGTTTGGGGACCTAAAATTGGGCGAGGACTATGTAAGCGGAGCGCCACCATAGGTTGGCGCGTAGCGTACAAGACTTTTTTTGCCAAAAATACCTCCCATATCATCGGAAATGGCACTTGCCAGGCGAAGTAAAGTGGTAAAATTTTACCATTTCACGAGCGATTTTCCTTTTTGTCAATAAATTGAGACCAATTGGACCCAATTGGGTGAAATTTCACCAAGAATAGCAACGCTGGACTAGAGTAAATTATGGTAGAAACAGGAGACTTATGAACGTATGTTTGTTTCCAAAGTAATCACCACATTTTGAAAGGATGCTGGATGTGTATCCATAATATTGGGAGGGGGGTGATTACATGGGTTATCCTCCCCTAG
>JAODUJ010057008.1:0-12051 GCA_027564615.1 Psolus chitonoides | reverse complement strand
ATCGTCCAGCAGTATTCTATAGCCTTGAAGTTTATTGACAGCGGCTTGGGCATCGACGTTCAGGCAATTAATTTTTAGGGGCCTTTTCCTGTTTAGGAGGATAACCGAGTACAGCAAGTGTGTATAGCAGTCACGTGATACCCGGAAAAAATGGATTTTTGCCGGGTTGGAGGTGAACAAGAGTCACGGGAGTTGTACGCATAATGTGACCCTGCGCCTCTAAGTTAAAATTTCCTAGGAGTTGAACTTAAAACCGTGTAGGTTGCAGTCATTGCTAATTGTTCACCGGAATAACTAAATACTCGGGTCCAAGCTTCATCACGGCAGTACATCAGTTGTGACGAACATGTACGACTACATACACCGGTCAGCTCAATATGTGTTGCCTCTACCAATTGTAGCTACATACTGATTACACAATACTTACATTCCAATTTTTTATTTTGTAGGTTATGCCAAGAGAGGCTGCGTCGGTTCAGTGATCTTGAACACATGAAGAAATCTGCCGAGCTTGAGACGATTCTACTCCGTGACTGCATCCTGGAGATACCCGACAAGTGCATGCCGTATGACCAACGGTTCAATGTTGACAGAGGGGCAGACCAGCTTTACACCTCGTTCGGGCAGCATAACAACCGAAGACCAGTCAGAGTCTCTGGAGACGGAAGCTGTCTTTTCAATGCTGTTTCGTTAGCTCTGTTTGGTGATGAGGGAAGAGCGTTGGAACTCCGTGCTCGTGCAACGATCGAACTACTTCTCCACTGTGATGACTACGTTAACAGATACCCAGATTTCCAGAAGTTCTGCTGCATCGAAGAAACGATGAGAGATGGGGCAAGTGGGGGCTATTCATCAGTGTTCACGATGGCTGCTCTATCAACAATCATCCAGCACCCAATCGCATCTGTTTATCCACTGACAAACGGCCTCTGTGACAGTATCTTCAGAAGCTTGACTTGCACCCTGCAGCCTATAGGGGTAATCAACCTTCATGCAGACACAGTATTCATCATGTGGACACGTGTACGAGCGACATCTCCTGGCAGTCTTTGGTACCCAGACCATTTTGTGCCACTTCTGAAAGTGAAGGATGACGTAACACCGGTAAATATCTCAGACCAAACCAACCCTCCATCCATCGATGCATCTCCGGACTATCCCATGGGTATTCTGACGAACACCACCTCCACACCGGTGAAGCGTGTAACAGACGAGAATGGCCCAGGTGGGAAGAAGCCAACAATCGTGTCCTACGAGGGAGACATTTCTCCTGTGACTGTAACGGATTCCCCTGATAACATCGCGGAAGTGGCAATCGACACATCTGATGACCCCATTGGTACCACGCAGAACCCGCCGGTCGAGCCCACCAAGGGGGACATATCTCCTGTGACTGTGCAACGAGAGGGACATCACGATGATGTTGATGAGGCTGCCAAAGAGGTCGAAGTCAAACGGGTACCTGAGCATACACTGCAGAACCGCTTCTTGGACATCATGGAGATATACGACGTACTGACTTCCGATGAACCAGCGCTACCGCAAATCCCCGCAGGCAAGAAGGAGAACGTCTTCTTCATCGTAGACAATGCTGACAACGTGGAGAGAAGATCTCAAAGAGGGAAGAGCAACTTCAGTGATGACTGTGGGGCCTGGGACAGCAAAAAGGGATCGACCAAGAAACAGGACTACATATACAGCTCCGGACGTCTCTGTTTCGTTGAGAAGGTAAACGGAGAGTACTACCGCAGTAGGAAAAACCAAGACAGTCGTCTGGAACCACAACCATCCATTGAAGACATCATCGTCGCCAAACGCTACTATGCAACCCTGAAGCGTGACAACGGTTACAGGAGGCGTGTTACATGGTTCGAGAACATCCAAGGGAGACTGAAGGATCGAGCAGTGGTGGAGTATATCGGATCACTGCCAGAGGAAGCGACAAACCACGGAAACTCAAAGAGGGCAGAAGGACAGTATATCAGAACAGACCCACAGGTAGTTGATAAGATTGAAGCAGAGGTCCTGGCTAACAATCCAAGAAGAGTATATACAGACATGGTTCTGGACTCATCAACATGCTGCCCACGAGACCTCAAACAGGTGCAGAACATAAAGCAGAAGGTTCAGCGACAAAAGAGGGAGGAGAATGGAGAGAAACACCGTCAGAATTCGGCAGACCAAATACAGAGCCTGATCTCACAATTGAATGAGCACGAGTTCGTCCAGCATCTAGTCTCCATTAAGGGGAAACCACCAGGCTTCATCCTTTACACAGACCAACAACTCAAAGATATTTCAAAGTTTTGCTCATCAGAGGCCCATCATCCTTCCGTACTTGGGATAGACAGAACATTCAACTTAGGAGAGTGCTTTGTCACCTGTACTGTATATAAGAACAATAACATCCTTCGCAAGACAACCCAAGATCCACCAATCATGCTGGGACCAGTATACCTACATTGGGATGGAACTTATGAGAGCTACCATGCCTTCTTCTCCCATCTACAATGCAAATTGGACACCATCACTTTGGCAGGCATGGAGTTGGGTGTTGGCCACCTCATCGT
The DNA here is from genome assembly GCA_027564615.1 of Psolus chitonoides. NCBI lineage: Eukaryota > Metazoa > Echinodermata > Holothuroidea > Dendrochirotida > Psolidae > Psolus > Psolus chitonoides. The sequence goes on along the minus strand of JAODUJ010057008.1, from coordinate 9,481 downwards.
TGGTTCAGATGAAGAGAAAGCGCTCACCAAGGCTATAAATCGTTGCTTCCCAAAGTCTTCCCTACTCCTCTGCACCCGCCACCTCGAGGAGAATGCCCGTCGGAAGCTTAGAGACAAAATCGGTACATCCAAGAGGTGCCAACAAGACATCCTGGAACAGATATTTGGACCAGATGGGCTCACCAGTGCTGATGACACCTTCACTTTCGACAAGCTGTCACATGACATCCAATCCAAGTGTGAGGACACTGCTCCGAAGTTCACAGAGTATCTCCGAAAGAAGTTGGTACCTGCGATCTGGAAGCATGTCGTTCTGCCACGTCAACAGGAAAGCTGCATCAGTCTCAACTGGACCAACAACAACTGCGAGGCGATGAACCACATCCTGAAGATGGAAGTGAACTGGAGACCTGAAAAAATAACTGATCTCGTCCATTCCATTCATCGCATCGTTCAGCTCCAATTCAAGGAAATTCGACGTGCACTGCATGGACAAGGTAACTTCCAACTCGCTCCCCATGTAAGCCAATTCAGACTTGCCCACAACAATTGGGCAGAGAAGACTGCCGAGGAGAAAGACAAAGCATATGGTGACTTCATGCGGTTCAAGCGGAGGAAACGGCCCGCCAATATGATCTCAACTGATGGGAAGCTAACAATTGCTGCGACACCACGTCTAGCAAAGAAGCCATGTCAGCGTTCCCGACCGAAAGCTGCGAAGACATTGACCTTCAAGTGAGCCGGATCAGCCATAGGTCTACAGATCGCAAAATTAGTTTAGTCGATGGCTTTCCTACAAGAAAATGCAATGAACTGTAAAGTGGAACTCTGTTCTGCTGTATGTAATAACAGAAGCAAATTGTAGATCAAAATTAAAATAGGTAAACCAGGCGGGGTTGCTGAGAAAATCCTCCCCTCAGAATGTATAAATGAAATGTTTGGGTAGTAATGAATGAGATTGATAAACACTATTTGCGAGCTATTAATGGTGCTGGTCTGTCTAATCAAATCATGGAATGCACAGGTAACCACCAGAAGGTTCGGAACCACCCTTCAATGCCTTCATGCTACAGCAGTGGTATGAGGTGCAGAAAATACTATATTATCAGTGTTGCAATTTGGCATGGGACTCACCTGAATAAATCAATTTTAGGTTACCTTCCCGCTGTGAAAGTAATTCAGAGATGCTGTGGTAAACACCACTTCACATTGAAGGATAACATCCACTCTGGCTTATTCCAATCAAAATGATCGTATCCTAAGCAAGATAGAATCATGTTACAATGGGCACAACTCCATGTGCTGGAAGCACTGTATCCTCTGATTGAATCCTTCTTCGTTGGTCCGACATTTTCGGAGTGCCGAAATTTGCGGAGTTCGGGGTTGGGTTGTTATTTATAATCGGTTATGTGAGGGACCGGGATGCCGTGAGACCGAGTCGGTCTGAGACCGAGATGCCGTGAGACCGAGTCGGTCTGGGACCGAGATGCCGTGGGACCGAGTCGGCTTGAGACCGAGTTGCCTCGAGACCGAGTTGCCTGAGACCGAGTCGGTTTGGAACCGAGTTGGATCGAAAGCCTCCTTTTCACTTACCTTGTAAGTACTGTACATATACTGTATAGGTTCAGAGAAAAGTAGGCCATCATCAGGTGCAAATAATCCAATGTTGATTATATGGTATCTTCCATCTTAACTGTTCAGGGACAACCATACAAATGAACTTCCACACCATTTTTGTGCCTTTATTGATTTCTGATCATTGTAAAATTTTCTTCAGATTATTTGGTACCCTAAGTGGCAGAAATAATTGTTTAGTTTCTTGCCTGGAATAACAATAAATGTACTCATGAAACATTACCTTTTCCAATCTCAGTATTTTGTCTGTTGATGATTCTGGAGAGCTCAGCAAAGAATCACTTTATAGGGCTGTTAATGGCTTTGAGTTCCATGTGTGTGCTTGTTGGAATTTATTGGCTTTTCTGGGATTATTATTAGTGGTTAGGGTTCAGCACTACTGAATTGCAATGGTAATGTCAAACTCGAAGGGTTTCACCACGGGTTCCAGTCCCCGGCATAAGTGGCTTAAATACTTGTGTGTGTTGCACAGAATGTTAAAGAGTGGGAAGATCAACAGAATGATGGCGCTATACAGGCGTTACTATTTTGGCGAATTCATGATAACATGGATGATTTCTGTTTTAGTAACGGAGGGAAAGTCCAATGGAATGATGACGCTATACAGGCGCACTATATTGCATGGTTTCCGACTTCCGAGTTCAGTGACGGAGCCTGGAACTTGAGAAGATGAACGGAAAACTGGCTGCCAATTGCAATCACTTTCTGCCAAATGCTGGCTGTTATTTGGGGACACTGGCTGTAAACCTAGAGTTACCTTTTTGGCAAATTCAGAAATATGGTGGTGCCACTTTTTTGGGACAATATCCTGACTGATCTATGAAAGAGGACGTGTGGTAAACTAGATGCATCATGCAATAAGCCAGTTCAGAGTTGCAGTGTAATGATATGATAATGATACGGTGTCGAAGGTCAATGGGGAACGCTGGCATAATATCAAAACATGGGATAAATTAGCTCTGAGTGGTGACAGAACTTTAAAAAATATATAGGCTGTGATGATAGGCCTATAGGGAAAATCCCATAGCCTGCTTTTAATAGTTGTGAGCATGCCCACTTGTAACTCTTGAGCTGGCATATTGGCAAGTTAAGGGCACACTCACTCAGCAGGGGCCTAGGCAAGGTCAGGCCGAGTAGTGAGTTCATCTCACTCAGGCTCAGTCAGGCCACTTGGACTCAGGGGCGTCGTGCAAAAATAAAATTCGGGGGGGGGGCCCTGAGAAGTGGTGACTGGGTGAAGGAAAAAGGGGTGTCATGTCAATGTCATGTTGTCCTTTAACGTTGTGGATTCAAGTTCCAGAATGAATTGACGGCAGTGGCGCACATCCGTTCCGAAGAGTGGGGGGGGGGTGACCATTCAGTCCACTATCTAAGCGGAGCGCCACCATCGGTTGGCGCGGAGAGCAAATAAGAAATTTTGGGTTTGGGAACCCCCCAGATGAAAAATGAAAAAATCTGGGGCACCGTAGTACAGACCCTCAGGAGTTGCCGTGGCAACGCCCGCGTGTAACTACGTTGTGACGGTGTGTAACGTGAGGGGATTACAAGCAGGACGCTCGATCGTCGGTTTGCAATCTTATATACACTACAAACAGCAAAATCATTTGCCAAAATGTAACCGATATAGAGCGCACGTGGGCGTCAAAGCCTTATTACAATAAAGAACAAGTTAAGTGGTTAAGTAGTTAAGTTGTTTGCAGTGTATGGAACCCTGGAGTGAGAACAGCTTGCAAAAATTCTGAGGTTGCAAGTTGCAACCTCAGTATTTTGACCTAACTTAATTTTTGGCGTGACTGGTCTCATTGATATCGGACTGGAAAGTGGAGGGGGCGGGGGATGATTGTGTAGACCATCCCTCCTTGACCAGAAAGTGGGGTGGATATATCCCCCATCCCCCCGGGATGGACGCCCCTGATTGACGGTATCCTGACTGCATGTTTCTGCTCGGACAGGGTGCGTCGCCAACACCAGACAAAATTTTACCACACCCTTGACAAAATTTGGGGGGCCCCCCCCCGGGCCCCAATGGGCACGACGCCTCTGCTTGGACTAGGCCTAACGGCCAGAACAGTAACATAACAACTTTGAAGAATAGCAGGTTAGCCCTAGCCTAGCAGCAGACTTAGGCCTGGGTGGTTGCACAATCATCTGTCATGCAAACAACACTTATAAATCATCATAAGCCCAAAAAACAGTCCTACCAGCCTCTGGCTACCCAGCTGCATGCAACCCCAAATTGCTTGCTAGGCCATCTCTGGTGTAATTTGTCCGACTTGCAGTGCAGTTTGGAGGGAATTTACATCATGTGCCATGAACGCTATGTGGAGTTGTAGGCTCTGTAGTAAACCTGTATTTATGTTCAAGCCTGGAGTAGTACTAGCTCTGCACCTGCTGTCTAGCCAGGCCGGCCGCGTATATTTTTTTCCCAGGACGAATGAGGCCAATGGCCAATCAAATTCTTTGAATCCCAACATGTGATCTTTTTTCGAAAACCAGGTTCTGGATCTTTTTTCATAGTTTTGATCACGGATTATGAAAGAACGTGCCTCATTCCGTCTAGGGAGCCACCCTTAACCCTTTTTCTGAACCCTAACTCTGATTTTGAAACAAAATAGTAAATTCCTGAGGAACCTGATGGCCTCAACCGTCCTGGGAAAAGAAAATACGCGTCCGGTTACGTTACCAGTACTGTAATAGTATAGACCACATGTTCATGATGACAATACTGCCAGAACAAACTTCAGCTTTTCGGCTAATTGTAGTAGATATTCGGCCAAATTTTGCAGTGGGAAAGTGGAAATGTTTCTTGGCTTCAATATTACGTTAAAATCCGAACATTATCAACAATTTTAAAAATCCGCCCGGACACCCACGCGAGCCAAAAAAGAGGACGTCTGGTATACCTACCCCATTTCAAAATTGGCTCCGCGGTCCCTGTATATTTGGATTCTTTAATACACGTATATATTCGAATTAATAAGCGTATAAAATATGGTATATTTTTCCAGCATGGCCTTCCATACTCGTTTACGTGTAGTGGGCTCCAAAATAAAAAAAGTCCTAGCTGAAGACCATGTAACCGCAATAAGCCAATAAAAAAGGCATGCAGTCAACAGAGAACGGATAGAAAACTAAACCACAAAAAGGAAAACTACGGTATTAAAGGGAATTCCAAACATCTGCCACTCACTCTGAAACGAAACATCTTCATCTAACCTAATAGACCCTATTGTTTTCTAGCATGACACATCTAATCGCAAAGTATCGGAACATTTTGTATTCCTTGCTGACGAAGTCTCAAGAAATCTATGCAGTCATGCTGGCCTATGGGTCTGTGCATGTGTGTGTTAATTTTACATTTGGTGTGTATGGTTTCTCATAGCTAGTACAAGGAATATATTGATATGTTAGGCAGATTAGTGATACAGAATGAGGTGTTTTTGGAAATTTTAGTATTTGTAGTGAGTTTATACAACTGACAAGCAAGGAATCACTGGTTTTGATTCCATCAGTAACAAAGAATGCCTCACGATCTATCGAATTTGCCTACACAAGCATGGCAACGTTATCAACTTAAACTAATGACTTCTCCCCGCGCTGCGGAATCAGGCCCGTAGTCCAGGAGGTCCAGGCGACCGAATGTTCCTGTCGCCCCTAATTTCTTTGCCCCCCCCCCTATTCTTGGACACATGGTCTGGATACGAGCATGTGCTGAATGATGCGTGTTGGCCAGAGTACCGTACTAAATAAAGTGTGATTGGTAGGCCTCCTAACTCTTGGTTACCAAAATCCGTGACACCATCCCCACCCCACTGAGCGCTATATGTGTTGCCTTATAACCCCCTCAATAAAAATAATGGTAAAACGCGACTGGCATGAGCTAAAAAATAAGGATTTATACCATCTTTTATGATATCCAAAATCGACAAAAATAGTTTCAGACGTATTAAATTGTCTGTAACAGGCTAACATCGAATTGTGGACATTTTTTCTGCGCATTCCGCTATTCAACATTATCAAGTGTCGTCCTCGATACGAAGGTTGACAACCAACCCTCTCCAGTAGGCTACTCCTCATTTTCCACCTTTCTTCTCACTTCACACATGCTGCTCGAACTTACTAATCCACTTTCTAATATCACTGACATCCCCCAAGTCAATCTTTGCCTGCCTCTATCCCGTTTCCCATCAACCATTCCCTCAAAAACCAAGTGAGCTAGTGCTCCAATAGAGCCTCTAGGCACACTGACCTGCAAACCTCAACTTTCTCTGACAAATCATTCTGGCAAGCTGTTTCTAACCTATCTTCACCATCTACAAAACCGCGATGTTAGAAACCATATCCTTCCAGCTGACCTTAAGCAGTCTTCTGTAACACCATATTTCAAAACTGTTTAACTTGTCATTACCCTTCTTACTAAATGTCCAGCCCTCTCTACCATATCTTACCACCGACCAGATGTAGGTTTTGTGTAATCGTAATTTACGGTTAATAGACTGAGATGTTTCTTCTTAGAAATTCAGTCTTTGGAAAAAATTAGGAAAATATGTATAATGTCAGATAAGCTGACGATACGGAATTACTCGCAGAGAGTGAAGATGATCTACAGTTGAAGATTGATAATTTGTGCCTTACTTGCAAAGAATACGAAATGAGCCTTAATGCCAAGAAAACCAAAGTAATGTTGGTAAGTAAGAGTGGATGGAAAAGATCAGCTAAATAATAAAGCAGATAGACAAAAGTTAGACAAAGTCAGTGAATATAAGTACTTGGGTAGCTGGGTAATTTAACGGAAGATGGTGGTTGCTTGAAGCAAGTCCAAAGAAGAATAGGATTAGCTAAGATAGCTTTCTGGGACTGTAAGGAATTCCGCTATTACGTAATCGAATTGAAGGAATTCCCGGCGCATCAGGTGCTCGATAAGACGGCATCAGCGCAAGTGTCCAGCTCCGCGTGGTCCCGTACAGAGGTACTACATAATATCAGTCGATAACGCGACTATAAAGACTCCGTCGTTTCTGGATGTACCGTAGGCTAAAAAACAAGGATTTTTACCATTTTTCACGATATCCACTTATCCAGAAACGACAAAAAAGTTCCAGACGCCTTAAAGGCGTCTTGAACTGTAATGCGCAGACAGAAAGGTTCAATTTTCGCTGTTACAGGCACTGAGAAATAATGAAAGACGTAATACTACAAAGGAAGCGTAGTCTTACTCAGAGACGTAGCTTGGACCCTTTTTAGGTGTAGGGTGTAGGGGACTGTTTAATCATTGGGTTATGAATGTCACATTCGGCACAGTGACACCACATGATCGGACAAGTTAAAATTATGGTTTTGGGTTCAGCACGAGTAACGCCATATAGTTTCTTCTTGAGAAAAAAACGTGACCTTGTCTTTATGTATGATCATTTATATTTTGAATGTATCTCCTAGACACTTTGATTGACGAGAACTTGATCCGTCGCGTTCCTTTTTCTCCAGAATCGTAAAGATGGCAGGTAAGCGTTTTCCATTTTATTTTTGGAACGCAACATTGTCGGGGGCTATTTTTTGGAAGGTTTTTTTTCCCCCGCAAAACCAGTGGAGTGACCAGCCCTGTTAGTGTAGATGGGCAGCGTGATTTTTTCCCACAAGCTTGAAGGCAATGACCAATCAAATTCTTGGAATTCAAACATGTGACACTTTTTCAAAAATTAAGTTCTGAATCTTTTTTTCCTAATTTTGACCCCGGATTATGAAAGAACATGCTCCACTGTACCCCAGGGAAGCCAACCCTAACCATTTTCTGAACCCTAACTTTTTTTCTCGTTTCGTAACGAATTTTTCAATTCCTGAAGAATCGAAATGCCCTTCAAGCTTGTGGGAAAAAAATATACGGCGGGCAATGCAAAGAAACTTATGCCAACTCCTCACATTTCACTGCACTGCAAAATTTCCCCCAGATTTTTTTTTCTTTTCTCTCGTTTTATATCCGCCCTCTTCCATCTCTTTCTTTTTTCCGTGACTTTTCCCTTATTTGTGTCCTTTTCTAAAATCCCCCCCCCCTCTCTTATCTTTCTTTTTTCGTCCTTTTTCCTTCCATTTTAGGCATTTTACTGCATAATTTCCCGAACAAAATCCTGGGTGGCCAAGTTGCCCACAGTTCACCCCTGTAGATACGCTACTGCGCAAAACGACCTGATAACAATGAAAATAGTGATTGTTAGCCGGCGATCTTAATATCAAGTTCATAGCAATGGCGCTGGAACGGGTGGGGAGCAGGGGCGGACTGGCTCACCGGGAAACTGGGAAATTTGTCGGAGGCCCACCTATTTCGGGGGCCGTGGGGCCTCTTCATATTTTATTCGGGGCCCCTTCATATGCTCTTTTCGTTATATTGTATATATTGGGGGCAGGACCGTAGCACCGGATTGGTTGGTGGTGCGGCGACGGGGGTCAAGTGTGATACACCAATCGGGGTTCATAGGAGCATGTATTAGCCTATATATCAATGGTACAAGGTATTTTGGTTCTTTGGTCATCTTTTATTTCAGTTTTTCATTAGTTTGTATTACTTTTTGTGGCCTGAAAGGGCTCCGACCGGCCTGATTTATGGGGGGCTCATGATGAAAATTATCGGTGACAATTTTTTATTCCAGTCCACCCCTCCAGTCCAACCTTTCCATTCACAACCATTTGCTAAGGCTGAATGGCATTGAATGGTTCTGAATGGATATTGAATGGTGTCAAATGGTCTGAACGGAAATTCCAAGTCCGAATGGTTTTGGATATTGCATAATAACTGAATGGAGCTTGATTGGAAAGCAAGTTGTCCAAATGAATTCTTGGTGGAATCCAAACGGTCTTTCGTTGAACCATTTGCCTTTCATTTGGACCATTCAACTTCAAGCACTATTCACAAATGGAAACATCACTAACCAAATTCAAGTTGACACCTGAAATATATGAATATATAAATAAAGTAGTGATTGCGCGCAAATGACTTTTCTCAGGCGATTATAGTGTGCGATCTTCGAAGTCAGGAAACGAACAGTACTGTGCCTGGTGCACGCGAACATGGGTTGTGCCTGATATTCGGGTTATGAGCGGTAATATTCGGCACAAAAACGTCGCGTGACAAGACATGACGAAACACACTACGTGCGATTCGCGCGAAAAAAAGATTATCATTAGATCTAACGATACTGCAGTCACTGCATATGCTAGAATCTTTTCAGTATAATTTTCCCCGTTGACGATAAAGATGACACGAAACGACAAAGTACACGGTTGAAACGAACATCGATTAATTGTCATGTTGGCTCTCATTCTTCCCTGTTCTCCATTTTCGTAAGTTCCAAAATTCATAAACTTCATAAACTGTAATTTACAGTCTTTTCCTCAAGAGTTATACGACTGTTAATTGGTAAATAATAAGATGAATGATTGAAATTAAATTGAAAATGTCTGATTAGCGTTCCGCCAACTTCTATTAACAGTCAATTACTCAATCACTCCCGCGAAAATACCTGCTCTTCTATGATGATATCCATATGCGTTGATCTACGAAAATTTGACAAAACTCGTTACACAGCACAATATGGTCATGGTTTCGTATAACTATAGACCCGCAAATATTAGTCAACTATGGACTGCTAGAAAAACGTGTAGCCTATATAGTAGTTATACGCTATATAAATCCTAATATCCAGAAAATATAATGTAGTGTAATGTGTGCGACCGCGGTCGGAGTGCTCATCTCTCTTTCATTAGCGTTTGGGCCAGATTACAATATGTCGTAGGGGGTTCGCCACTCCTCCCATACAACGAGTCTGTTTTACATTCCCAACATACAAGTATGCTG
>JAODUJ010056897.1:0-12051 GCA_027564615.1 Psolus chitonoides | reverse complement strand
AGGGCATCAGTCATTATACGCTCTAGGAATATGTTGAACAAAGTCGGTGACAGGAGACAGCCCTGACGGACTCCAACTGATGTATGGAACCAGTCTCCCACTGTGCCCTGGAGGAGTACAGCACTGCTGGCTTTGGTGTATAGCTGCTTGATAGTTTGGATCAGCTTCCGGCCCATGTTGTACTTTTTCATTGTGGCCCATAATGCATCATGCCATACCCTGTTAAATGCTTTTTTTAAATCGATAAAGACATGATAGATGTCTTGTTGATGCTGTCTATATTTCTCCAGAGTCTAGGGTGTAAGCCAATCTCCAGTCTGCCAGATCTTGTAACAATCTGGACAACAATCCCTAAAAATGCTAGCATTTTTCAGAAAGAATACAATAAAGACTGCTTCACCAAGGATAACTTAATATTTTATACTGAAGAACATTACTGAGATGCTTTCAATCAATATAAAATGTGCGAACAAAGGCAATGTTCCACTCTTAAAGGTCAAGCGACACGTAATTCATCCGCTTTAAGCTTCCTGGGAACGTACCTTCATATGTCAGAAACCTCCACACCTCCAAAATTCAGAACGATAGAATGCTTGGTTAATTTTTTATTGAATTTTGAATGAACAAATTACCATATTTCCTGTGAGGTTCACTGCGTATGCAGGTGATGGTGGACTGGCCAAAATACTATACGCACGTTATTTACGCACATTTTACAGAACAAATTCTACCATCTACAGGGGAAAAAATGTAGATTTTATACAAACTGATGTCTTACCTAAAACTTTGTTACATTTTACCAAATTTCTATTTCGAAACCTCGCTGTGAGAGCTAGTTGAAAGAGGCATGTTTTCTGTGTTTTTCATAAATTCTCCATAATGTACTGCAAAATAGACTGTTGTCTTTTTTGCCGATATCAGTACCTCTCGTGATGTCATGAGGACTTAGTACGTCAGTTTATACCCCTTTTGAAGCAAACTTTATAGATATTGTTAGTCTGATATTGTTCCACCAACTATTTTGTATTCGACTATCAAATGTTGTTGCTATATGTCGCTTGTACTGACAAGATCTTGTTATGAGGTAGTGTATCTCAACACATTTGTTCTTTTTTGTTCTATCATGTAGAAGGCTGAACAACAAAAGAAGAAGAAGAAAGAGAAGGAAGACGTGTTCAATTACTGCGGACATGAGTTCATCACATCTCAGTTTAACATACCTACTGCCTGTGAATATTGTCATAACTTCCTATGGCTGATGGAGAAAGGCTGTGTTTGTCAAGGTATGTTAATTGGTAGTGTTCTAGAATCCAATTTTCACAGTGAGTTTGTGTGGTGTCAAATTGTCATCCCATCTCATTCAAACAATACTGCACTAACGTTGGATGATAGAGAATTAAAAATAACTCGGATATCTGATCTTTATCTTGGAAGGAAATGTCTTTGTGTGAAGACCAGGGCTGCCTAACATAAGCCTAGCCTAATTAACATAAGCCTAGCCTAATTAACATAAATTATTTGAAACTTTTTAATTTCAAACAATGCAACATTCATTACTTCTTCATGCAGCAATATTTTCTGGAAGTCAAGATATTTTTTAAATTGTCTGTAATTAGATATTCTCATCAACAAATAACATTTCACTCTCCCTCTGCTAAAATGTAATTTCACTGAGCTCCTTCAAAAGCCTCAATCATAATAAAAATATATTTGGAGAACAAGCTGCAAAAATAAGACACATTCTTGTTCTTGCAAATGTAGCTCTAATCAAGCTAATTATTAATGGAAAAAAATGTTAATGAGAAAGTGTGCCCCAACTGTCATTCTGGTATGTTACAGAGCAATACAAATTATGGCAGTAGCACTTTATCCTAACCCAATAGCATGTGTGGTTACATAGATATGACTATTTGAAGTTTGTCAATCAGTAGAATGGCAATGTCCTTTTCCTACATCACCTACATCAATACGTGGTCTTTGCTGAAATCTTTACTCGTCCTTTAAAATGTAATTGCATGTTTCCACATGTTCCTCCCATGTAAAATATATACCTCTAGATATCAACTATGACCCACTGACATAACACCTCAAAATATTGGAATAGGATAGCATTCTGATTTCAATGTGAATTGTGAGCCTAAAACATTAGGTAACATGATTTTGTAACTTGAAAGGATAGTCCAAACCAAAATGAAACATTCATGAGTTGTAGAGTAAAAATTACTCTATCAGTAGTAGAAAACCCCATGTGAATATCTGCTGACCGTTCTCAAGATATCTCACTTTTAATATTTGTCAAATTTGATTATTTACCCGAGATACACTGTTTAGCATCGATCTGTTGACGTGACTGTGGCACTTTGACTGAATAGCGTTATGTATTTGTTTATAATTGGATGACTAATTTCTCCTGGAAATGCTTGAGTGTAGACATTTTTAACACAGCAGTCACTATGCTAAAAAAATTATATTTTCCAAAAACATTAAGAACTTTGACACAATTTTTCACTTTTTTGGTGTGTCGAAAATCAGTTAGATTATAAAGACTTTGCAAAGAGCTTTTCAGACTAAGTGCCACTATAACGTCACAAATGTTGCCAGATGCTCAATTGAAATGAAGATTTCTAGAATCTTCAAAAATCGATCTCTCAGAGGCGGACATGCTTTGCGATGGGACTTTCACCATAGGGTTTAGTTTTTCATCCTCTTATTTGTCAGAAGTTTCCATTTTGCTCTGGATTATTCTGTTAAAGATAACTATTGCTAACAATTCAATGAATCAGGATATATTACATCCCTATCGTAAAAAAATCACACTTTTGTGGAATCTATTTTCTAGATCAATCGATCAAATGTACTAATATTTGTAATGTTTGTTTTTACGGACTCGACAAAATAACGGTTTGAACTATGTGAGCAATTAAAGGGCTGAAGAAAAAGTCTTCTGCTTTAAAACTGGTTTAGAAACTTTGTAATCGTGATAATCATACACTCTAAAAACAAAAGAGTGAAAGTCACTCTCAAAAGACTGTGCTCGGGGATCACTCAGTGGAGTGAAATTTGTTTTTAGAGTGTAATATTATCAATTTCTATAACTTCTATGTATATACTTTTTAAACTCAGATTGAGGCTTTAGAACTGACAGTATATCAAAAGACAGTATCTATTTATTGATCAAACAAAATGTGTTTCGTCCCCGCCTACTTCTTATTTTGGCGCCATTTGTTTTTTATTTTACTATATATTGTAGAAAAACATTGAAAAACCACCTAAACAACTCAATTTTTACACCTGAAAACGCTCAGTACATTTTCTACGTGAAAATATTGCCTTTATACATGTGTTATGCTAAATAGGATATTCTGATGATGACTCGATGTAAGAGAGAGCCTTGACAACGCATGGGTAATGTAATTTATTCATGTCGAAAAATAGCAAAATATTAGGTTAAGTATCGAGACCCGCTCGGACCAGATTTTTTCTTCAACTTGGCCTTAGATACCCCGGTTATTCCACCATCTTCGGAGTGTTTGGACAGCTACAACACAACGATAACCTGTGTGTTCCTCGCCGGGGATAACGATGATGATGATGTTCAACTTTGTTGGAAGCTTTTTGATTAGTAAGTAATCTTGTCCTTTTTGTCTTTGTCTTTAATAATATAAATAATGATAATAACAAAAACAATAAAAATAATAATAATAATAATAATAATAATAATAATAATAATAATAATAATAATAATAATAATAATAATAATAATAATAATAGACTTACTAGAGTGCCTAATGCAGAAAGCCTCTAGGCGCTTCACAGACCAAAAACTGAAGAAAACAGACGATAATACAAAAGAAACAACACCAGGAGAGGGAGATGAAACCCTCACACTGAAACAGAGACAACCAAACACAACAAGAGAAAAGAAAAGTAATAAAAAGTCAACTTGGCAGAACATGCTAAGAGAAAAGATGTGTTTTGAGACGTGACTTGAAAATGGCCACAGACGGGGCCCGACGAATAGAGTTAAACCTTCTGTTTATTCACCCAGTGAACCTTTTATCTCTTTTTGTGAATATTATGTGCGTATTTTCAAATACAGTGAAATTCTGCCAACGTCTAACAAATTTTCTCGTAGAATGAATTTCACTCCTAAAATTGGAAACCAAAACATATATATCTCTGTATAATCCCGAACCTATGATGATTTTGCTAACAAATATCTTGTCAGTCCTTGTTGCTCAACAGACTTTGTGTGGTTAACTAACTCACCAAACCATATAGTCTCCCTAACCTAACTAATCATGTTAGATATTACTTCTCCAGACAAGAAAGTGAACAAAATAGTGCAATTGTCCGTGGATTGGGCGACTAACTTCTTCTAACAATGTATATTCATAGCCTGCAGCTTGTTATCAGCCAATTCACCCATTGGAAATGCATTTCGTTGCAGCTTACCGGCGTGTCTTTTGGACACATGTTTTCTCGCTTAGTAACAGTGCATTCATTCATTACAATATATTCCTAACCCTTATCCTCTTGAATATTCAGAGCATGTTATATAGCTTAGTAGCCCCTAACTCTAACTTTGTACCTGATGGACGGTTGGTATCAAAATGCTGTGAATACTTTGCTTGAATGCCTTAATTCCCTATGCCATATACCATCTTATCTGTAATTTATAATATTTATATGTCATGACTCCTAATTGGTTCGTTTTATTATTGGGCAATTACCACTTTTTGGGGGTGAGGACAACATTATATTAAGTTGAATTTAATAGTTAGGCCCAAGTTGAATTTAATATTATTAATGTAGGTATTTTTCATAACTAATATTTAGGAACATAGTAGAATCGCCGTTGTGTTAAAGAGTTTTTGAGCAGCAAAACCAGTGCCGAATTTAGGGCACGTCCAACAGGGCTTCGGCCGCGGGACCACTCAGGACCAAAAATATTTGAACATAAATTTGTTTAAAATTTACAAAATATGGCACCATTTTGCATCTAAGCACCCTTAATCCAGGACATTTTTAAAAGACATTTACAATTTCGTGGAAGCTCCCCCCTCCCCTCCCCCCCCCCACGAGCTAAATCCGGCCCTGACCAAAACGCAGATTTTCCGCTTTAAATCGTTGATCTTTTTTCAGCTTGGAACATGTGCTGTATGTCAGAGTGGTGTAAGTAACGACGATGATGATTTTGTTGATTTTTTTAAGCTTTGGACTGCCCAAAGACTCTGGATGTGAGAGAGGTGTAAGTAACCTAACAGTTTCCTTCAAAATGTATGATATCGAGATGAAGGTGACAACGAATGTTACCAATAGTTTCGGGTCAACCTCTAGATCGGAGTATCACCTCCCAAAAAGTGAGTACTCATTAATATACCAAGCGTTATGTTTTCAGAATTAACTGCCCGGACTGCTGTTTTATAATTTTTAATATTGAAATCATAACGCTGGTAATGTTACAATTTCAAGGGGTTATGTCAGAGGCAGGGGTCTAGTAACATGTCAAAAAGTGTGTGTGGGGGAGGGGGAGGACAACGTCCGAAGGGCACTTTCCGAAAGTTTGAAAAAAAATCGTTGCATCCGATGCTTCTGTTATAAGCGGCACATTCGGCACAAATAACACCGCCTGAAAGGACATAAAAAAGGCTACCGCGCGCAAACAAGTATGGTTATCATGCCCCACTTTCGTCAAAAATGTTAAATGTTCCCCTTTTGGAAATGAAAAGTGCCCCTTTAGAAAATTCCCCCCCCCCCATTCCTGAACCCCTAGTCAGAGGACCATAATTAATATCTGGGATACATATTTTATTTTGTATGTGAGGAACATTTGGAAACTTCCACTTCTATTTATAGGAAAGGTAAAGTATTGCCAGGTGAAAGTCGGTAGGCCTATATGTACTGTTATATGAAAATTAGGAGGGCACTGTTCTCTTTTACTGAAATCGGCCAAATTCGGATCGTCGTAACGGACCTCATAACAGAACATAAAGTATAAAATGCCTCTGACATTATTTTAATGCTCTATTCTCGATCGAAGGATTGTGAGTGAGACTCGTGAGGATCCCACTGTGCCCTGATCCATCACCAGCCGTACTGACCTTGTCCCTCTGCTGGATACGGGTGTTGATGATAATAGAGGGAGAGCATGTTGCATGGGTAAAAGTTTGTCCTCCTTAGGCCAATCCGCACCTTTGAGTACCTCCATAGGTTCATACTAAGACTGATGGAGGCTAGCGTCAGGAGGGGGTTATCCAGCGATGGACCGTCCCGAGGGAGCGTTACACTCACATCCTATGCACTCGAAATAAAAACCTCTCCAATAATTTACCCTTTTTGCTGTTATGAGAATCTGTCCATGAATCCATCTATTTCAGTGGTTCTTTACATTTTTGGTCCCAGTTCCCCCTTCCCGATCAACCACCATATGCATCCCCCCTCCCCCAATGACTCAAATAACCAAGGTAATATTCCACCAATGTACTCGATGAGCGTTGATGAAAGGAAGTGACACTATCTACTACTCATGCGACTCATCATATAAGCTGTACAGTGCCCTATACTGTGTTATCAAACTTCACTAGGTAGAAATCCGCGGCAGGTGCGGACATTGTTAAGGAGAGACAACAAGTTCCCCCTAAAAACCAAACGATCCCCCGGGGGAAAATTCCCCCAGTTAAGAACCACTGATCTATTTGAAATCCTGGATCCACCCCCGATAACGAGGCAACTATACTATTATTATTGTTGTATGTCAGTACACCCAGACCCCCCACGAATAACCAGGCTGGTCTACGATGGTATGGATACATTCAACGCTACTTTTCGCATTCCTGATACTTGGAATAAAGACTCCTTTCTTAATTACCACGGAGAGTTTACACAAGCCGGAAAGGTACACTTTGTAAGTAATTCATTAATATATTAAGCAATTCGTTGAACTCTTTCTAATTTTGAATAACTTTCTATTTAATTTTTATGATCTCATAATGATAAAGTAGGCCTATATACAAGTGTCATTTAATGAAATCTGTCATCAATTTAACCTACTCATCATCCTAATGTAAAAATCAATGGAATTACTGATTTTATCTCTGAACCGATGTTTAAAAATGGGATCAGAGTTTGACCTGCATATAGTTTATACCTCTAAGAAATCAAGAATAAATGGTATAAATCACTTCTTCATCCCTACAAAATAACACAGCCTAATTGTTACTCTTATCTCAACTATAATTAAGTAGTGAAGGACCGTTCACACTACTGCGATACGATACATATGATAATTTAGTCGCATGACGAGTCGAATAGTGTTATTTTCAATGTGACTGTTCATACTACATACGATACGATACGACATTTATTCGTTTCAACACTTTTCAACACTGCATAACTACAAATTAAAGATGTAGATTTAAGTTACAATAAGGAAACTAAATTCGTACAAATACGTAAATCATGCTGAAATGTGTAAGGAGGAAGTATACCTAAAAAAACAGGGGCTTGCATGTCAAGGAACATACTCCGTAAAAACGAAAGACAACAACAATTGCAATTAATGCATTTGAAGAAAAAAAACCAAGAACATCATTGAAATAACAACAGGAATAAACCTCTCACCGACCCATCAAGAAAAAGTAAGGGGAGAGTAATGTAGTGTAAAAAGAGTTAATATATTAGCCTATTTTAAAAGTGTCTAAGTGGAAGGTAACGTTGTGGAGAAACCAGTAATTAGCCAATTTTTTGGTTCTGGAAGTGTCTGGCAGTGTGTTCCAAAGTTTAATACCTTGATAACGGAGGGTGTTTTGTGCGGAAAGCGTCCTAGTATGAAGAAGATGAAGATGATGATTGTAGTTCGCTTCATGTTTCTCCTCTCTTCATATCATCAGTTGGAAACCAATTATACAGTAAACCGGGAGGATGTGACATTTTCATTCATGGTGAAGAGACTAGCCTACTCTCGGGTCTGCCTGAAACTGAAGGTACAGTGTGGTTTCATTGCGGTATATACTGAATCACTTGAATGGAGTGAATATTCTGAACCAGTGTGCGAACACACTCCAATGGAAGGTATGTACGAGACCAACGCGAGTGGCGGTGGGGGAAGAGGGGGCAGGGGCTGCCCAAAACTAAAAGTACACTGTGGTATCCTTGGGTCTGCCATCTCGGAAGATGCCTCACTTAAGTGGAGTGAAAACTCTGTTTTGCGAGTATATACCAATGAAAGGTATGGGTCTGCTGACATAGGTGTACGAGGCCAACGGGAGTAAGAGGGGGGGGGGATCTCCCTAAAACTGAAGGTACAGTGTCGTTTCATTGTCTCGGGACATGCTGTTTCACATAAATGAAGTGAATATTCTGAATCAGTCTGCGAATACACTCCAATTGAAGGTACGAATCAGTATAGATGTATCGGTACGAGGTGAACTGGTGGGGTGGGGAGGGTTGTTGTGGGTTGTTTATTGAAAGTGTTGTATCATTGGGTTTCTCTCAGAGAATGATTCCCTTGAATCAAGTGATTTCTCTGAGCCTGTATGCGAGTTCACTGCAATGGCAGGTAGTATGAACCTATCACGGGCGTATGAGGCGGGGTGAGAGAAGGGGGAGGGTACAAAAGCAAAGATATGGACCTCTAAGTACAAGATAACAAGGGAATGAATTTAATTGATACAAACAAGGAATACTCAAGTAATTGTTGTCTTCGTTGTCCTGGCCTGGCCTGTTGTGACCCATTCGGTGATGTGATTTCAACTCCTGTTCTGTGCAAGATGGTAGGCTGCAGTAAGAAAACGTCCGTGGATTCCATGATTCCATCTGTCCAGCGACGCCCCTGTCTACGCTTTGCTCCTTCTGGATGTCCCACAACCTGGCCATGAACGTATTTGTATCTGGGCTATCACCATTTCTTGTTGAGATATGACCAAAATAAGTTTTTGCGTTGAATCTTCCGACACCGTGTAACGTGACATGAGTTCACCAGTGGTGGAGCTATCGTACCATACATCCTAAGTCGCCCCCCCCCCCCTCTCCCCGGCTCACTCAAATATAATATTGGCGAACGTTTCAGCTACTTATTCACTTTATCACGAAAGCACCCCAAATCACCGTGCTCTGGCCGAAACCCCTCCGCCATTGGATTTGACTTCTGACAAATTCATTGGTGTTATGTGCCTAATCACATAGGCTAATTTAGGCTATTTAGATAATGTTGTTGACGTAATGTTACATGGGTCCTAAAGTCATCGGTAATTTTGGTGAGGAAAACAAAATCGTCACAGATTCTATAATGTGAATCAAATGATATAGGGAAAACTGAATGAAAAAAAAACCACAGTCAGTGACGTGTTAACCTAAAAACATCTTAGTCTGTCAGCGATTTGTACATCGATTTATTACTTATGTTTATAGTAAAATAAAAGAATCAAACAAAATAACTGAAACTGTTAAGAACTACTTACAGGGACGCCGGAAGTTGCTGAGGGCAACATGTGCAATGTCCTATCAAAAGGGCATTTGTTTCAATGAAAGGGCGCAAACGAAGATCGAAGGGCACTTTACCTATTATTAACATAGTAACAATTTACTGACTGAAGATAAATGTGGCGGAAGAATAGGCCTACCGTACAATTTTAACGATAACAAATATAAACTCTATTGCCCTTCCAATAAATATCTGAATATTAGGTCAGTGTATATGGGCCTACATGTGGCCAAAATGGCCAGTTACACGGTGAGTGTCAGCTTGTAAGCTTTTTTAAATGACATAAAAGGGCATTTGTGCACCCGTGACCATGCACCCGTTTGTACTCATACAAAGTTGCGATATGGAGGGCAACGGGTGCACTTGCACCCGCTGCTCCCGTGGTTCCGGCATCCCTGACTGCATATAATATATGAATGTAGACATTGTAGTGTATAGTGTATATATGTAAATAATAATAAAATTTGCATCCAGTCTACATAACAAACACATTCTCAGCAGGGGACAGTTTCTCTCTGTACAAAGTCCTGCAGTGAACGTATAGACCTATGGATTTCTACCACTCCCCATATCGACCGTGGTAGGCCTACAATGAAATGAAAATCAAAAAAGAAAATGCTGTGCATTAATGTAGTTAAATCGATAGAATATTAGCACATGTTTGCATCTATGCCGCTCTTTTACATGTTAAAATAATTTTCAATTTTCAGCCTGCATGTATGTAGGCCCATTGAACGCTCTCCTAACTTGATCTCTGTGTGGGGAAGGGGGGGGGGGTATTTGTTTAGTGCTAACTCCTGTAAGTTTCCATTCCCGTCATGATATTATTTTTGTTATCTCACGTTATATAGCACCTTCCAAAAGTCCGGAAAACTTAACTGTTGAA
The DNA here is from genome assembly GCA_027564615.1 of Psolus chitonoides. NCBI lineage: Eukaryota > Metazoa > Echinodermata > Holothuroidea > Dendrochirotida > Psolidae > Psolus > Psolus chitonoides. Next base: position 1,681 of record JAODUJ010056897.1, on the reverse strand, counting down.
ATGGAAGAACAGCAAAGTTCCCCAGGATTGCGGGACGCTCATTTGACTTGGACGGTAGGTGTTTGCGCCATATTTATCTTGGACATATACGTGTCCAATTATCTTGTGGGAGACAGAAACGGTTTTCACCCAGAGTGTTTGTAGAGTGCATAAAATAATGTTACCAAATTGTGCTAAATATTAAATGTTTTGGTGAAGAAGTAACACGTGCATGGAGATTGACCAACGGTACGTATAATCCATTTGAAGAATTATGCGACAGACAATTGTATTTGATTTTCATATTTTTTCGTAGCCGCCACCTTATAAATATATTTGTTTTCAGGTAGCCACCACCTTATCAATATTGATCGTACCCGCCACATTATATAGGCTATATATTTGTTTGTGGTTTTTTCGTAGCCGCTACCCTATAAACATATTTGTTTTTTTATTTTTCGCAGCCACCACCCTTTTTGTTTGTTTGTTTGTTTCACTCGTAGTCGCAACCTTAAAAAAAATCGTAGCAGCCACCTAACAAATATCTTTGTTATTTGTAGGCGTTGAGCCAATTCCGAGAAATGATGTTTTCTCAACAAACCCATCTTGACTTTCATGTGGTTACCAAGGGACATGCGATGTTTAATTTGGCTGATTTTAGCCAAATTTGGATGTTTATCGCGGGAACATCGGTGTCTTATTTGACAATGCAATGATATATTTTATTAGCAAAGTACAAATTGGCAACCCTCTCAATAATATCAAGACACTATAAACTTATTATACGGATGTGTTATTGAAAAATACAACTATTTCGTCACGCACTTCAAGCCTGCCTTATTGCTGCTATACCTTTGTACAGGGCTCAGACAATCCTGGACAAAAATGATGGGACAAAACAGTATGCTGACAACAGTTTCAGACATATTCCGCATGAATGCGCACCCCCACCCCCATTCAATGTTGCCTTCAAGAGCGCGTCCCGATATTGAAACGGGGAGCGGGTTTGTCCCATGTATTTTGGCCAGGATTGTAGCCTGCTCTTGTCATGTAATGGGACAGGTATGTAACTATCAGTTTGGATCGTTCTACAATCATTCAGTTTAGTATTCGGAATGACGCCTCACGCCACAATAGAATGCTGAGCAGAACAAGGGGTCTTAGTTTGGAAACAAAGGCCGAAGACCTCTTGTCATTATTTCCATTCACAGATCAGTAATTCTCTCAGCCCCATATATTGACTAGGACGGACCCTATTACTGAAATGTGCAAAATTGTTCACATAGCATGTTTCACACTGCAAACCGTTTGTTGTGAATTCTCCTTACTGTTAATGGAACATTTGACAGCCGGTCTCCAATCGTGGATTTAAACCAGCTTTCTAGAGAGTGAAGTGTATACACAGATAATGCAAAGGTTTATGAATGTTTAATAAATACCTCAAATGGGGCAATAATATCACTAATGTTTTCTTTGTCATTCTTTTCAGATGCTGAAAGAGATTGGTCACAATCTGGTCAGTTTAAACTTTGGCGGCTGTCATTTGCTCTTCGACGACAGATGTCTGAAGCCGGTTATTAAATACTGCCACAACCTGGAATCCTTGAGCCTGAACCTGTGCTTCAGGATCGAAGGGAAACCTTTGAGAGATTTATTGGAGAATGAACAACGTGCAAAGAGAATGCGGGTTCTTAGCTTCGGA
>JAODUJ010056786.1:0-12052 GCA_027564615.1 Psolus chitonoides | reverse complement strand
CATGTAGATGCACAAAATAACGTGCCCCCCCCCCCAAATTTGTTGCAAATTGCGTAATGTAAAGTGTTATTATTTGAGTTACTATGGCCAGATGGCTGTTTTAACCTAGTCTGTGAACCAGGCTGGGATTCATTACGGTAAGTTTCACAAACCTCCATATCCCATGGAAATGTGCGTAGCCCACCGGAATCTAATGTCACGTTCAAGGACTACGTCAGCCCGAAGTTATTTACGAATTCATTGAACAGCTTGGAAGTTGGAGCCGAAAATATCATGGTTGTGGTGAGCGTGATGTGCTGGATCCCGAAATAAATGTGGAATATTAATATTATATTATGCCTAACTCCAGGCTATCCCTATCTCAGGCCTAAACAGGAACATACGAATATGCAAGTTGGGTAACGTAGGCTACAGTGTTATGAATTATGTTGCTTGCTGCCGTTAGGCCTAAGTTAGGCCTAGCCCAGTGGGTGTCTACAAAGGGAAGACCTCTAAAAAGAAGATCGAAGAACGAAGACTTTGGAAATCTCTGAAAGAAAGACCTCCAAAATGAAGACCGAAGAACGAAGACTTTTTCAAATTTGAAGTTTTTTAGCATCAAAATAACTGAAAAACCTACTCTCTGTTTTGGACGGTTTCTATTGTTTTGAATGCCTGCAACTTAAATCTAGCCTAACATCCTAGGCTCCCATTGGTTCCTTTCGGTGGCCCTATATTATGAATATACAGGGCCACTGGACGGCGGCTAGGCCTAGCCTAGGTAGTCCACAACGTAGACTGGGTATTATTTCGGTACGTTTCACAAACCTCCATAACCTAGTATCGTAGTGGAGCTTATCGGTATCTAACGTCATGTTCAAGGATTACTATAGCCTTTGAGGCTAAATTACTCAATTAGAGCCAATATACACAGTGGTGTGGGCGTAGGGGGCTGGGGATAAACACTTTTCAGAGGACTAAGTATTTTTAGAGGAGGCAACTATTTTTTAGGGGGCAGCACAAACATTTGGTAGTCTAATGTGTTTTATTGGGGTTTTTTAAACATTCTAGGGGAGAAAAACATTTATATGAGAGTGCCACCCCCCCCCCCCATGCAGGGAAGTAAATAACACAAATGACTGGGTGGGAATTGCTCACCCAGTAAATTATTTTGCCAACCCAGTAAATTAGGCTTCTATGCCATTTGCCCACCCAGTCAATTATTGGCACTAATTTAGAATCAGGGCCACCCTAACTCTGTCATAGTGTATGCATGTAAACAATGCACTAGCTTATATATTACATTGTTTACATGTTACACTATGAGCGTGACAATGTTAGGGTGACACTGATTCTACATTAATTAGTGCCGAGAACCTGGAGACCAGACCAGAATATGCTCTATATATTTCCTTTTCCCTAAAAATACATAGACATTGGTTTGTTGCATGATGTTGAAACCTGTCACTACTAGTAGCATATTAGGCTATATTGAGGATCAGAAAAGTCAATGTTGCCAATGCAATCACTATAGCCACTGGGTGGGCAAAAACAGCAAATTATTCTTAATTACTTTTGAAATTCATTTGCCACCTCTCCAAACCTGGCCCCCTTGACTACGAGCCTGGCCCCCACCTCAGTACTCAGTCGGGGGAATTTGAGAAAAAATGAGAGAAATTGTGGGGGAAAGTGGGGTCAGTAGGAGGAGGGGGTTAACTTGGCCCGCAACTCGTGGAGATTTCTGGAGTCATATGCACGCCACTGCATACATATAACAGACAAGAGTATGCCTCGATCTAGAGGGGCCAGCTAGCCTGGTGTGGGTACTGCAATTTTAGCCTAATCTATAGCTAGTCCATACAATATAGAAACATTCCACAGTATAGCGAGTTTTAACTAGAGAAAAAGTAGCGCTAGCAAATTGTACTGATGTCGATCAAAGCGAGCAGAGAACAGCGGATCACAGCCAGTGGCCTGAATTTAGCTGTCACGGTGTGCTAATACTACACAATTATTCCCCCCCCCCCCAAAAAAAAAAGTGCTGGCTGGAGGGGTGATAATTTACCGGCCAGCGCTAGTGACGGTCACACCCGGCAGGTACCGACCTGCATAGCTAGAAACCTGTTCCACAGTCATGAGTCTGCTAATTGTTGACTATCCACAACGTAGTCATGTATATACATGCAGTTTCAATCAGGCCAAACACGAGGTGGGCCTACATCGGTACATCTGCAGAAAACACCATCCCACCAGCTTTCCAACTAAGACTCCGGAGGCACAGTCACAGCTATTCGAGATGGACAATGATGTCACTGATACAGTGGCGTAGCCACAGAGGTGGCCTGACGGGGGCACATCCCCCCCCCCCCCCACAATCCCTGGTGCCATCCCAGGTGTCCCCCACCAGAAAAGCTAGTTGCCTATTTTTTACAACGTTGCTCGTCAATGTATAGAGCGAGTTTGAAAAAAATGCTGCTGGCAAGGGGTAGGTGCCGGGGGACACAGGGGGAACTTGCCTCCCCACTTTTTCCCAAAATAGCAAATGTGCGTTCCTGGCAAATAAAATGTGCCCCTTTTTATGAAGAACTGTCTCTTGGATATCTTGAGCTTTTTTTTAATTTACTTCAAACATGGCATAATATTGCACCATTTTGCATCTAAGCACACTTCTTTAGAAAAAAAGAGGGACACCCTCCCCTTACTCCCTTACACTCCTCCCCCAGGACGGCGATCACTTCATTTCATCAAATATTGGACCCCTCCTTGCGAAATTTTTTGCACCTCTGGTATTGTGCCCCCAAACTTTTGAAAGCTTCCTACCCCCTGGTTGCTGGTCCCCCATGAAATACTGGTGCCCTCTCTGTTCCCCCTACTAGTAAAATCCTAGTTTTGCCACTGCGCTGATATCAGTGTTGTATTATTCTCTATACACTAGACTGGGTCTCCACTCCAGGACCAAACTGCAGTCTATGTATGCACGGGCGTCCGCAGGTAGGGGAAAAAGTGACCAAGTAACAAAGTGACCAACCAGTTATCAGTGTTACATACAAATCACTGCGGTGGTCTAACTGGTCTTAACTGTCTCACAATAATTATGACAGACAATACATTTTTCTTAGCATTCAAACATTCTGGAACTCATCATTTGCAGTGATCTGCCGCTGCCAGTCGGCGCCGGTCAGGTCCGACCAGGAAACAGTTATGCCGACCACCACTAGCTGAGAGGGTGACTTTGCCGACCGGCACTGTTTTCAAATAGAAACTCAAATAACATGAGTTCTCAATATCAAGATTGTTTATATCCAGCTTACAAGACCTGGGAAGTGCCATTTTCTACAATCTGGGAGTATTTCGGGCAAAAAAAAACGGGTACGCTCCGCGCCAACCGATGGTGGCGCTACGCTCAGATGGTCCTGCCTCAACCACTCAAGCACTCAACCAGTCCTGAGCAGAACCCTGCATTTGGCACTGAAAACACTCTAAAGAGGCCACAGGAGTTATCTAATTTCCAAAAATTATGGAGGAGGACCCCCATACCCCCCCCCCCCCAGTAAGGGACTTTGCGCCTTCGGCGCTGGCGGTCTACGGCTTCGCCGGTCACACTTTTGAGGGTGTCAAACTATCTTGGAAACTTGTTTGCCCCCCTGATTTTTTTTCTGCGGACGGCAATGCATGTATAGACGACTATGGATGTAGTTATTCGAGATGGACGATGACATCACTATTCACATGTTGTTCTCCATCCACTTCGACTACATGTGCCTCCTCGACCCCCAAGACAAAACCCCAGTATGGTGTAGCCTGAGCTTTTCGAGAAGGACGGTGATGTCACTATCACATGTTACTATCCATTCACTGTGTCTACACGATCCGGGACCAAACCCCAGTCCATGTACAGTGTATGCAGGGGCATGCACAAGGGGGATGGCACTGGGCTCAGTCAGGAATCAAATGAACAGGTGGGCCGCCACCTCTCTCAATGAAAATGAATAAGTTGCTACCACCTATCTCCGTAGAAGTCAACAGGGTGCTACCACCTCTCAGTACAAATGAACAGGTTGCTACCGCCTCTCTCAATACGAATGAACAGGTGGCCACCACCTGTCTAAATACAAATGTCCAGATTGCTACCAGCTCTCTCAATACAAATGTCCAGATTGCTACTACCTCTCTCAATACAAATGAACAGGTTGTTACCACCTCTCCCAGTACAAATAGACAGGTTGCTATCACCTCTCTTAACACAACTGAACAGGTGGGCTACCACCTCTCTCAATGCAAATGAACAGGTTGCTATCACCTCTCTCAGTAGAAGTGAACAGGCTGCTAACATATCTCTCAATTCAAATGAGCGGGTTGCTACCATATCTCTCAAAACAAATGAACAGGTTACTACAACCTCTCTTGCACATATTGCTGCCACCTCTCAATGCACTTGAACAGGTTGCTACCTACTCTCTCAATACAAATGAACAAGTTGCTACCACCTCTCTCAATACACATGGACAGGTTGATACCACCTCTCGCATAGCAAATAAACAGGTTTCTACCACCTCTCTCAGTACAAGTGAACAGGTTGCTACCATCTCTCTCAATGCAAATGAACAGGTTGCTATCCCCTCTCTTAATACAATTGAACAGGTGGGCTACCACCTCTCTCAATGCAAATGGCCAGGTAGCTATCACCTCTCTCAGTAGAAGTGAACAGGTTGCTAACATATCTCTCAATTCAAATGAGCGAATTGCTACCATATCTCTCAAAATAAATGAACAGGTGGCTACAACCTCTCTCAGCACAAATGAACATATTGCTGCCACCTCGCAATGCACTTGAACAGGTTGCTACCACCTCTCTTAATACAAATGTACAAGTTGCTACCACGTCTCTCAATACATATCGACAGGTTGATACCACCTCTCGCAATGCAAATAAACAGGTTTTTACCACCTCTCTCAGTACAAGTGAACAGGTTGCTACCACCTGTCTAAATACAAATGTCCAGATTGCTACCACCTCTCTCCGTATAAATTAACGGGGTGCTACCACCTCTCTCAGTACAAACGAACGGGTAATTACCACCTCTCGCAATACGAATGAACAGGTTGCTACCACCTCTCTCAGTACAGATGTCCAGATTGCTACCACCTCTCTCGATACAAATGAACAGGTTGCTACCACCTCTCTCAGTACAAATGAACAGGTTGCTACCACCTCTCTTAATACAAATGAACGAGTGGGCTACCACCTCTCTCAATGCAAATGAACCGGTTGCTACCACCTCTCTAAGCGCAAATGAACCGGTTGCTACCACCTCTCTCAACACAAATGAACAGTTTGCTACGACCTCTCTCAGTACAAGTAAACAGGTTGCTACCACCTTTCTCAATACAAATGAGCAGGTTGCTACCACCTCTCTCAATGCAAATGAACCGGTTGCTAACACCTCCCTCAGTACAAATGAGCAGGTTGCTACAACTTCTCGCAATACAAATGAACAGGTTGCTACCACCTCTCTCAGTACAAATGAACAGACTGATGCCACTTCTCTTAGTACAAGTGTAGAGGTTGCTACCATCTCTCTCAACATAAATTAACAGGTTGCTACTACCTCTCTCAATACAAATGTCCAGATTGCTACCACCTCTCTCAGTACAAACGAACAGTTTTCTACCACCTGTCTCAATACACATGGACAGGTTGCTACTACCTATATCAATGCAAATGAACAGGTGTCTACCACCTCTCTCAGTAAAAGTGAAGAGGTGGCTACCTTTTCTCTCAACACAAATGAGCAGGTTGCTAACACCTCTCTCAATACAAATGAACAGGTTGCTACCACCTCTCTCAAAACAAATGAACAGGTGCGCTACCACCTTTCCCAATGAAAATGAACAGGTTTCTACCACCTCTCACCGTATACATTAACCAGGTGCTACCACCTCTCTCAGTACAAATGAACAGGTTGATACCACCTCTCCTAATACAAATGAACAGGTGGGCTACCACCTCTCTCGATGCAAATGAACAGGTTGCTACCACCTCTCTAAGTACAAGTGAACAGGTTGCTGCCACTTCTCTTAGTACAAGTGTAGAGGTTGGTAGCATCACTCTCAACATAAATGAACAGGTTGCTACCACCTCTCTTATTACAAATGAACAGGTAGGCAACCGCCTCTCTCAATGCAAATGAGCAAGTTGCTACCACCTCTTTCAGTACAAATTAACAGGTTGCTACCACCTCTCTCAATACAAATGAGCATGTTGCTACCATCTCTCTCAATACAAATGAACAGGTGGCTACCACCTCGCTCAGTACAAATGAACAGGCTGCTACCACTTCTCTCAGTACAAGTGAAGAGGTTGCTACTATCTCTCTCAATACAGATGAACAGGTTGATACCCTCTCTCAGTACAAATGAACAGGTTGCTACCACCTCTCTCAGTACAAATGAACGGGTTGCTACCACCTCTCCTAATACAAATAAAAAGGTGGGCTACCATCTCTCTCAATGCAAATGAACAGGTTGGTACCACCTCTCTCAGTACAAGTGAACAGGTTGCTAACATATCTCTCAATACAAATGAGCAGGTTGCTACCATCTCTCTCAATACAAATGAACAGGTTGCTACCATCTCTCTCAGTACAAATCAACAGGTTGCCACCACCTCTCAATGCAATTGAACAGGTTGCTATGACCTCTCTCGATACAAATGAACAAGCTGCTACCACCTCTCCCAATACAAATGGACAGGTTGCTACCACCTCTCTCGATGCAAATAAATGGGTTGCGACTACCCCTCTCAATACAAAGGAACAGGTTGCTACCATATCTCTCAGTACAGATGAACAGGTTGCGACAACTTCTCTCAGTACAAGTGAAGAGATTGCTACCATCTTTCTCAGCATAGAGGAACATGTTGCTACCACCTCTCTAAATACAAATACAGATTGCTGCCACCTCTATCAGTACAAATGAACAGGTTGCTCCCACCTCCCAATAAAAACGAACAGATTGCTATCACCTCTCTCAGTACAAATGAACAAGTTGCTACCACCTCTCTCAGTACAAATGAACAGGTTGCTACCACTTCTCGCAGTACAAGTGAAGAGGTTGCTACTATCTCTCTCAACATTACCGAACAGGTTGCTAAAACCTCTCTGAATACGAATACAGATCGCTACCAACTCTCTCAGTACAAATGAACAAGTTGCTCCCACCTCTCAATAAAAATGAACAGATTGCTACCACCTCTCTCAGTATAAATGAACTGGTTGCGACCACCACTTCTCTCGGTACAAGAGGTTGCTACTATCTCTCTCAACATAAAGGAACAGGTTGCTACCACCTCTCTAAATACAAATATAGGCTGCTACCACCTCTCTCAGTACAAATGAACAGGTTGCCACCACCTCTCTCAATGCAAATTAACAGATTGCTACCACTTCTCTCAATACTAATGAACAGGTTGCTACCACCTCTCTCAGTACAAATGAACAGGTTGCTACCACCTCCCAATAAAAATGAACAGATTGCTATCACCTCCCTCAGTACAAATGAGCAGGTTGCTACAACCACTCGCAATACAAATGAACAGGTTGCTACCACCTCTCTGAGTAAAAATTAACAGACGGATGCCACTTCTCTTAGTACAAGTGTAGAGGTTGCTACCATCTCTCTCAACATAAATCAACAGTTCGCTACTACATTCCTAAATACAAATGTACGGATTGCTACCACCTCTCTCAGTACAAATGAACAGGTTTCTACCACGTCTCCCAATACAAATGAACGAGTGGGCTACCCCCTCTCTCAATGCAAATGAACTGGTTGTTACCACCTCTCTCAGCACAAATGAACAGGTTGCTACCACCTCTCAATGCAATTGAACAGGTTGCTACCACCTCTCTCAATGCGAATGAGCAGGTTGCTACCACCTCTTTCAATACACATGGACAGATTGCTACCACCTCTCTTGATGCAAATGAACAGGTTGCTACCACCTCTCTCAGTACAAGTGAAGAGGTTGCTACTATCCTTCTCAACACAATTAAACAGGTTGCTACCACCTCTCTTATTACAAATGAACAGGTGGGCAACCGCCTCTCTCGATGCAAATGAACAGGTTGCTACCATCTCTCTCAACACAAATGAGCAGGTTGCTACAACTTCTCTCAATACAAATGAACAGGTTGCTACCACCTCTCTCAAAACAAATGAACAGGTGGGATACCACCTCTCCCAATGAAAATGAACATGTTACTACCACCTCTCTCCGTAGAAATTAACCGGGTGCTACCAACTCTCTCAGTACAAATGACAGGTTGCTACCACCTCTTCTAATACAAATAAACAGGTGGGCTACCACCTCTCTTGATGCGAATGAACAGGTTGCTACCACCTCTCTCAGTACAAGTAACAGGTTGCTAACATATCTCTCAATACAAATGAGCAGGTTGCTACGACCTCTCTCAGTACAAATGAAAAGGTTGCTACCACCTCTCTTAATACAAATGTCCAGATTGCTACCATCTCTCTCAATGCAAATGAGCAGGTTGATAACACCTCCCTCAGTACAAATGAGCAGGTTGCTACAACCTCTCGCTATACAAATGAACAGGTTGCTACCACCTCTTTGAGTACAAATGAACAGACTAATGCCACTTCTTTTAGTACAAATATAGAGATTGCTACCATCTCTCTCAACATAAATTAACAGGTTGCTACTACCTCTCTAAATACAAATGTACAGATTGCTACCACCTCTCTTAGTACACATGAACAGGTTTCTACCATCTCTCTCAATACAAATGAACGGGTGGGCTACCACCTCTCTCAATGCAAATAAACCGGTTGCTACCACCTCTCTCAGCACAAATTAACATGTTGCTACCACCTCTTAATGCAATTGAACATGTTGCTACCACCTCTCTCAATACAAATGAGCAGGTTGCTGCCACCTCTTTCAAAACACATGGACAGGTTGCTACCACCTCTCTCAATGAAAATGAGCAGGTTGCTACCACCTCTCTCAGTACAAGTGAAAAGGTTGCTACCATCTCTCTCATATACAAATGAACAGGTTGCTACCACCACTCCCAATGAAAATGAACAGGTTACTACCACCTTTCTCCGTGGAAATTACCCGGGTGCTACCACCTCTCTCAGTACAAATGAACAGGTTGCTACCACCTCTCCTAATACAAATAAACAGGTGGGCTATCACCTCTCTCGATGCAAATTAACAGGTTGCTACCACCTCTCTCAGTACAAGTGAACAGGTTGCTAACATAGCTCTCAATACAAATGAGCAGGTTGCTACCACCTCTCTCAGTACAAATGAACAGGCTGCTGCCACTTGTCTTAGTACAAGTGTAGAGGTTGCTACTATCTCTCTCAACATAAATGAACAGGTTGCTACCACCTCTCTGAATATAAATATACAGATTGCTACCACCTCTCTCAGTACAAATGAACAGGTTTCTACTACCTCTCTCAATACAAATGAACTGGTGGGCCACCACCTCTCTCAATGCAAATGAACAGGTTGCTACCACCTCTCTCAGTACAAATGAACAAGTTGCTACCACCTCTAAATGCAATTGAACAGGTTGCTATTACCTCTCTCAATACAATGGACCAGTTTGCTACCACCTATCTCAAGACAAATGAACAGGTTGTTACCACCTCTCTCAGTACAAATGAACATGTTGCTACTAATCCTCTCATCAATACAAGTGAACAGGTTGCTACCACCTCTCTCTCTGCGTACTACAAATGAACAATCATGATCAATCATAACAAGAATATAGTACATTATATAGATTTACAGACCAGACATAGAATACTCAACATGAGTGAACAATGTAGAAGATACCATGTGCACAATACAAACATTGGCTGTAGGGCCATGTCTATTTCTGAAAACATATTGGGATATATGACTTTTCTTACTGGTGTACTAATGAGTACCTATGTTCGAGTACGAGTACCAGGGACCATGAGTACGAGTACCGACACCTACGAGTACGAGTACCCAGCTCATGAGTACGAGTACACTGTATGACTTTTCAAATTGCTGAGTACGAGTACCAAGCCTACGAGTAAGAGTACGGAAAAATGTACTCGAGTACGGACTCGAGTACTAAGTATGGTGCTTGAGCCCTCCCATGCTCCCCTTTAGCTACACCACTAGTGAGGAGATCCCAAAGCCATGAATTACTCAACAAAATTATCACTTTGTTCTTCTACATGGATTCATGTTATATGAAGACTATGTATAGTTGAATGGCACTGAAGCAACTCAACACTATATGATCAGTGATATTTGTAAATACAGAGTATCATATACATGTCAATTATTTGAGGTCTTTTGTCAACACTTACTGGCTTTGATTTGACATGCATTTTCTGAAAGGGCATATCTGAAAAGACAAATTGTGTGTATTTTGCGGAAAAATGGCTAGATTTGGGCCATTTTGAAATTTTACAGCGGTTGTCGTATGTGGACAGGAGCGACTGAAGGGAGCAAACTCTTAGCACCAGTCTATAGAATACGGGTGTAACCATGGGGGACTGGAGAGCACATACCCCACAAAATTCCTGGTGCCCCTAAGGCGCTACCACGAAAAAATGTTATCCTTTCTCCTTCCCTAACCAAAATATGGTTACAAAAAATATATGACTTAGCAAACAGTAGAAATTAGCTGGTGTCCCACACTAGTAAATTCTTAGCTACGCCACTGGGCTCTTCTACAGATGAGGTGCGAGGGAGTTAATCAGAGCCCATGTGCTGGCATTCCTCCTGGCCAGTATGTTTATCGGAGGTCATCCTTGGTCAGAAGAATTTTTGCATTCCCCATCTGTACCCACTCTTTCGTGATGCCTCTCACCTTTCTGCAGAGCCAAGGCTTCGAAGAGCACTCGCTCTTAGTGCTACCACAGAGAAACAGGTGTTTGTAAGAGGGATGGCCAATTTCCTGCTTGTGAAAGTGAGGGCCAGATGAGACATCATCATTACTGGGCTGACAATTGCATGGAAACAACTCGGGTCAATCGCTAAGTGGTGAATAATCGAAGTATAGCAGTTGACGATTCAGTTGTACATTTCCTTTTGAGCAATAGATCGGTTGTTGAAGTAATTATGGTTCTGTAATAATTGATCGGTCAGGTAAGTACTGGTAGGTATCAAATCATGTGACTTGTTGTGAAGCTTGTACCCTCAACCTAGGCCTTCAGGTTCTGTACTTGCTGGCTTTGTCATACTCATGTATTGTTGTTTTTGGGGAGTTCTAGCCAGACTGCTTCCGTCTTCATGGATATTGACTCTTCAGGACAATAGTTTGATGTGTATGGCACGCTGATCCCTCAATCTGCCATTTTCCAAGAATGTAGTGCTGTGTTCCAGACTTTGGGGTTCATCTTGAAAGCATTATCGACTGATTCAGTCTTGGGTGCAGGTCTCGAAGCGAGTGGACCGAAGTACTTCAATTGCCGCAGGTATGTCAGTTAATTATCTTTTTAATTGATTGCTGGTTCTGACCTGAATTTAACAAGGTTCCCTTTATTCTCATAGGCAAAAAAAGGGAAGCAATAATTCCCTCCTCTTTTGCATACAAATGATTTCTCCAAATGATTCTTAGAATAGTTGCCACTGCAGCAATCTATGAGGCAGTTCACACATTCTGCCATTGATTGTTCGACCTTGACCCTGTCATGTTTGTGCACCTGCCTGAACATCCATTCATTTTCAGCAAAGTGCTTCTCTGACTTTTGCTTTGTCGCTACCTTTTTGGCCGGAAACATATCCCCTGTCAACCTTGCAAATGAGAGCGCCCGACATAGTGAGCGGATTTGTGTCTGATCCAGCATGTTCGAAAGGTATAGAGCTATAACGCTGGAAATCAAAAGCAGGGTACTTTGGACAATATTTTAGCAAGTTACAGAGCGATTATCCGTTAGAATAAAGGCTTGGATTTTCTCAATGTGGTCACTGAAGCGTGAAGTTCAAGGTCAAGTCAAGGTTACCACATTTTCGAAAAATATTTTGAAAATGTTGTTCACCATAGACCCC
>JAODUJ010056675.1:0-12056 GCA_027564615.1 Psolus chitonoides | reverse complement strand
AAGGACTGTGTTGTTAGGGATTTCCGGAGCACGGGGGTGGGGAGGGAGGGAGGGGATTGGAGAGAGGTAGTTTTCCATTATGGCAGGACTAGATGATAGAGGTTGCCAATGTGAGGGTATCGATTTCACAGATGCGACAACAAAATGCTCCATAAAAACTTACAATCTATCATTCATACAAAGTTGCTAGGTCATCTCATAACAAAAAATATATATAAAATGAGTTAAGGTAGTTTCTAATTTGCAGACAGCGGACTGCTAAATCAATATTATTCACTAATTATTTATTAATTATTATTAATTAAATCAATTATACGTACCATATTTTATTATTATTAATTAATCAATTATAAGTACCATATAAGTATATATATCTACGGATTTTATGTACTTTGCAAACAGTTCATTAATTAGTGCCCCTTTCTGATCTGCTAGTAATAGGCAGTATGCCTTACTGGTCATCTCGGCTGATATTCATGTAACCTTATGACCGATCAATAAATGAACACCAAGGGGGTAAAAAACAAAAAATTGGGGGGGGGGGCAGGGGGCTGTGTGATTCCTTGCCTTCAGATTTTCATTGTTTGACCTCCGTTGACCTCAGATGAGCTTTGGCCTCGATTCAAAACAACAGGGTCCATGTTCTAACTATGATGGACACGCATACCAAGTACGAGCTCAATTGAAGTTTGCTCTGACACCTTACGGTGGTTACATGGTTTCACTACTCGACCTCAGATGACCTTTGACCTCACACAAAAACAACAGAGACCATGTTCTAACTATGATGAACACATGTACCAAGTAGGACCTCAATTGAAGTTTGCCCTATCAAGTTATGGTGGTTATACAAGGTATATATTTAGTGTTTGACTTCAGATGAACTGTGACCCAACCGAAATCCATAGGGATCATGCACTAACTATGATGAACACACATACCAGACATGATGGGGCAAGTTATGGTGGTTACAAGTTTTCAACTATTTGACGTGTTGACCTCTGATGACCTTCGACCTCAACCAAAAACAATAGTGATATGGTACTGACTATGGTGAACACCAAACCAAGTATGAGCTCAATGGAGTTTGCCATATCAAGTTAAGGTGTTTACAAGGTTTCCAATGTTTGACCTCTGTTGAAGCCGAGTCAGGTATTAAACTAAATCCGAGACAGTTTATTAACCACAAAAAGGTTGACCAATTGTAGTTTATTCCTGTTCTACAACCTCAAATTTACCAAAAAAAGGAATTTTCAACGAAAATTGTTGAAATTTGAGGTCTAAGTTGGAGGTTTGAATAAGTCCTATTAATAACGGGCAGGGGCTTGACTCTCAATGAGCCAATCAGGGAGCCACTTCTGTGACCGTTACTAGGAGAGCTACAATGTATTTGTTTATTGAACAACAGTGAATAGTACCAGTCTATTTCTATGTATTCATGTGGTTTCCATGTATCAGATAATGTCCAATGCACCTTAGCAACAGACAGTCTCTACTCCCTGAAATGTTGTGTTGTGAAGGGGATTACCCTGAAGTTTGAGACTACATGACTGTATGTTACAGATTAACAGTCAGTCATGGGAAACAGATTAGCCAATCAGGTTCGGGGATTCCATCAGACCACAGAGAGAGGTTGTATACTTCCTGAGGGGTGATAGTGTAGTGTACTGGTATGAGTGAGCGCTTACACCGCAGAGTCCGGGGTTCAATCCCACCTCGTGCCTGGCTCGTCAAAAGCTGTTCTGTAGTGGTTGATGGTCTCGCAATTTCTGGTTTCATTTCGTTGTAGTGGTAAGCAATCAATTTCTGGGTTCATAGGTTCAATGGATGTTTCAGCACGGCTGCATGGCAGTGGTGATGGACAAGTGGCTACCACCCTTACAGCCTTTGGGAAAGTGGCTTGAGGCTGAAAGTTTCACTCACGTCCGCCAGATGGGGATGTTAAATGGCAGTCCCGGGAGAAGGATGGGATTTTAGTTACACACCTGCCTTGTTACCCACTGAACACTATTCGAGAAGGCGAGCATTTGCCAGTGTTCATCCATGATCACATGGTAAGTGTTCCTTGATAAGCCTTAACCCTGAACCCGTAAATATCAGTTCAAAAATCAAATCAAATAGCATACTGATGGCTAGCTGTCTGGTCACTTACCGTTAGGGGTGACTAACTTGACTTCCATCATGTCAATGACCCTTTGCATGTGCAAGGCAATCTCCTTGGTAAAGGATGGCTCATGAGGCCGGAAAAACAACATCGTCTCGTGTATTTCTGATTGAAGAGATCAATATAAAAGGCAAAGTTTGAATGAAATTTACTGATAATGTGAGAACTCAATATCATTGTTATTTTTACTGAAATAAGGCTAATGTTGAAACAATGTTTCTAATTTCTAAACAAAAGTGAAAAATCTCTCGGCAAGTGCAGTGCTTTTGCACCCGTCAAACAGAACCTTGGAACCCCCACCTCAAAGCACAGTCATCATTTGACGCCGAGTCGACGCCGAATCTTTGAGGGGCAAAAACTTTGAAAATATGTATCTTTGATTAATGAAAATATTACTGTAGTGAATCTTCAAAGATTAATTTGTTATAAAGTGAATCAATGTCATATATTTGACTTAAACTTTCAGGGATCATATCACACAGTTTGACAGAGGATACCCTACATTTTATTTGAATAGAATTCCAGGCTTTGGGCCCTTATGATTTGCAACTCGCCGTAGTATGGCACGGTATATTAGTACTAGGCCTAGTGCTAATAACCACAGGTTTTGATTAATATACCAGCCAGTCTTGAAATTTTTGCTATGTACAGTTATACTAGCTATCAGTATATGCTTGTAGCATTGGTAGTATCGTCAATGTACATGTATAGAATTTGGCACACTCACCCCGAGCAACTCAAATTTTTTTAATAGCCCAAAACATGCAGCTTAACCAGGAAAAGATGCAAAACATTTTCAGTCGTTGAATGCTCGTTTTGCTCGATGTAGTTTCCTAATTCGAAATTCAAAGTTGCAACTGAGCAACTAATGTCTTGTTTTCTCGCACTGCATCTTCTGATCTCTGACCACTAATATGGATGTGTGTGATGAAACAAGTCCTCAAATCAGAACAAATTTATTCCGACGCCTACAAATATTTTGTTTTCAATATTTTGTGTCTGGATGGTAGTAGGAATGACCACTCTATATGAAGTTGATTCAAGGTCCAGTTGTAACAAATACCTCCACTTGTTCAGATGCAATATTGTATAATTTTATATGACCAGTCTCATCATTCCATATGCTTCCCTCCACTGTGACCAGTTTGCTGTTCCCGATATACCATGTGCACAAACGTGTATTGTTCTAATGATTTTCACCATTGGTGAATCTTTGCCTCACAAAATTCTGTGTAAAGTGGATTTTGTATGAATCTTTGCCTTAATTTGTTCACAACTTTGTGAATCAAGGGTGAATCTTTGCATCTAAATTCACATCCAAAAGTGAATAATAGTGAATACTAGAGGGGGAGGGTTCCAAGGTTCTGTTTGATGGGTTTGATGGGCAAATATGCCTAGCATACGAAATGAATAATAAAACAAGTAAGCCAATGTCTTCGTGAATTCTTGCATTTAGATTTTAAACAAGATAACCATGAGCATAATTGGAAGAAATCGTGAAAAGTGTTGCTATTACCAGTATATCATGTTTGTCTATCAGATTAGTTTTCTTACAAATATGATCTCTTTTCAGAAAATAGCTAATATTTGATTTACCATAAAAATTGTTATATTGTGCAGTTTATTCAAAATTTGAATAAAAAATGGCAAAGAATACTATATTTGGCCATCTGGACAAACTGCTGCACCTTGACAAAACTCATACTATGATGACTTGGGGTAGGTATCCTGATGACATGTCAAAAATCACATTTCTGCCATTTTTGCAAGATGTGGTATTTCTGACAAAACATCAATTTTTAGAGTTATGACATTTTGCTTCGTTAGTGTAAAACAGGAGTGGGCAACCACATTGCCTATTATCAATTATATAATGGGCCACACTGCAAGTGTCTAATTTTTTTTGTATAATAATATTTTCCTTTCTCACAGGGGCTCGACATCATCATCATCATATACAATTTTACGTCTGTTTTCCGTGCTAGCATAGGTTAGTCGGGCAATAATCTAGAGGCAAACTCGCTTCCACTCCACTCCATTCAGAGATAGATCACAATCTATTCCTTCAACAATGCGATCACTATGCACAGCTTCATCCCATGTCTTCCGAGGCCTACCTCTCCTACGTTGACCAGCTACAGTAATCTCACTAGACTCCTTCACCCAGTTTTCATCTTCCTTCCTTTCGACATGACCGAACCATCTCAATCTTTGTACACAATCACAAATTTTTGCCTGACCCAAGAAATCTCGTAACTCCTCAGATGACTTCCTATCCTTCAGTGTCACATTACACATCCATCTGACTATTCTCATATCATTTCTTTCGCAGGCTGCATAAAACAATTTGGGGCCGCATTTGGCCATCCTGGTTGTAAAAAGTCAAAGGTTACCTCTACTGTGAGGGTCATAATGCGACCCTGGCCTCTTCATGTTCATCCACGATCTGACCATCAATGCAAATCCCGGGACTGTCCTGATGAAGAACGAGGGCAGGTTCATGCCCATGCAGTAGTGAAACTTGACAATTTCACGAGCGTGTAGGCTGAGAGGGCCAAAACCATGATGTTGCACTGTATGAGAGAGAGAGAGAGCAGTCTCGTGTAAGGATACAGGTCAAAACTATAGGCTGCAGCTGCCTCAGCTGAGCTGCAGCTGCCTGAGGGGATTCAATTGAACAATAGAACAGCCAGCCCCTGCAGCCTGATCAGAGGATGCAGCCCCTGCAGCCTATTGACAATGGTTGTTCCATTGTTCAATGTGATCCCCTCAGGCAGCTGCAGCATAGCTGAGGCAGCTGCAGCCACCTGCAGTCTGATTAGAGGATGCAGCCCCTGCAGCCTATTCACAATGGTTGTTCCATTGTTCAATTTAATCCCTTCAGGTGGCTGCAGCTTAGCTGAGGCAGCTGCAGCTGAATAGTTTTGACATGGTGCCTGAAATGATACAGGTCAAAAGAATTATTATCAACAGAAAAGAGATGAAATTATTAAATAGTGAGTCATGTTTTGTTTTGTCACAAAGTGACCAGATGACTTCTGACCTACACCCAAAACAAGGGAGATGTTGTTCTCAATGGAATATTTCCAATACTGTGTATGAACTGGATACAAACCTACAAGATTTTTTATGTATACCGTATTCATTCTAATAGAAGCTCATATCCTAACACAGGGTTCTGCCCAGGACTGGTTGAGTGCTGGCAAGACCATCTAAGCGTAGCGCCACCATCGGTTGACTTGGAGCCTAGCTGGGTTCTTTTGCCCGATTTATTATACCCTACAATAGCACTTCAAAATTGAAAAAAACACTAAGACTACTAAAGGAATAGCTACAGTAAAATGCCATCGTATCTTCCTCCATGTTTTTAAGAGACTAAAGAATTTGGTTTGTTCTTTGATCTGTGGCTATTTTAATGGATGCATCTTGAGAAAAAACATGATGCTAAATCACCACCCCATCTCCTATCAGTTTGGTAGCAGCCGGTGGCCTATAGAATAATATTGTACATGTAGACTACCTGTTTTGCAAATCAGTAACCTTAAACAGGCAAACAGATTCTGAACTGCTCGAAATATAATTCTGAAGTAATTGACAGAAAAAAAGTGTTGAAGCCTCATTTCATTTGGCAGCCGGCCCTGATTTCGCATAACTAGTACATACATTAAACAATAGAGTTATGTTCCTATTTCATTGTGTCATTTTGCAATTTGTCATTCTGAAATTTCCCTTTTTCAAAATAAAAGTCTGAAATAAACTCTGATTGCTGGTTTAATAAACATGCATGGTTTCATGTTGTCTTCATGCAGTGCACTCCTATTAGAATGAATATAGTAACTTCCTTTGACCACAGATGACCTGACCTCCACTAGACCATGTGCTCATTGTAGGAAATGCTATGTACCATCTATGAATTCATTCTGACTAGACGTAGTTTCATTTTCATACCTGAATCCTCCTAGTCCGAGTTCTACAGTAGAAATTCAAAGGATATGTTAAGCCAACTTCTTCATTATAAGTCTTATTTTAGCCCATTCAAACCCTGAATCCTAGCTGTACCACTAAATATGTACACAGGATAAGCATTTTTAGTGTTTTCATAAAATGACAAGAGTGATCCCAGGGCTGAAATTTAACGGTCGTCCGATGCAGAGACGACTAAAATATGTGATGGACGACTAGAAGTAGTCAGGTAGGTTGTCCATTGGACGACCCCAAAAAATAAAAAAACGAAATTATCTGTGAGACGTCCTTTCCAGGCCCTATATGGTCCATTTTGTATTCATTAAAAAAGTGTTGTCTGAATTCTTTGTGTTAGGGTCAATTTTCATTTCTTATTCTTTCCTTCGAACAACCAAATTTTCTTTCGAACAACCAAACAGGCAGACAGGTTGTCGACAACCTCAACATTTTCTTGAAAATCAGGCCTGGATCCATAAATGACTTTCGACCCCAAACAACCTGAAGTGAGCACTACTAAAGTGATTATCATGACACACTCACCTCTTAATACTGTACCATACGATATGTAGGAAACGTGGTATTTGAAGTGTTTCCATAAAATAACCCAAAATGTCCCAGAAATGACTTTTGACCCCAAATTCCTAACTATCCCAAAGAAAGCACTTCCAAAGTTTCATCATATCGAACACTCAACACTGTGCCATAGACTCTGTAGAAGAAGTATTTTTCAAATTTTCATAAAAATAAAATGACCAATTGATGACCCCAAATCCTGAACCACCATTCATGATCCATCTCCCATCCATCATTGTCGAGGAAAATGGTCGAAGAATGCATGAATGGGGTAACACATTCTCGACAGATAGGTTGACTTTTATGGAGACAGAGAGACAGACAGAATGATCCATGACCACTAACTAGGCCATTCTGATGGCATGAGAAACTTTGTTAGCGGACCACACTAAACATCCATATTTTTCTTCTTACATGAAAAGTGAAACTTGAAACTTTCTGGCGATATCGAGACCCTGACTGGCTCCTGGAAGAAGCGCTTGGATCCGAATGCCAGGAGTATGAGATTGATTGTGAGGGTCGTGTTGGTCTCATCCCACACTAGCTCCGGTAACTCTATCTGTTCCATGGTCCTTGAGGTCATTTTCTGCTCTGCTGCATTGTAGGGATGGGAATTATTCAAGACAAGGGTAGTCTGGGCATGGGTCATAGCTGAGGAGGTCACCGCACCATTGATCTTTGACCTCACTGGTTCCCCGACCTAAAGTGAGTAAGAGGAAAATGAAATTATAACTAGGTTTCAAGAGAAAACACAATCGCAGAAATCTTGGCATGATGCTTGCTTTTTATATAAATTTGAGCATTTCTTGCAGATATGTGCGCATTATCAATATTTTTGAAGCTCAAGGCGCATACAGAGCTCACATGCAATAAAAATCATAATAAGTAACAAATTAATTACGGTTCTGGTTATAAGCAACTTTCATAAGATGAATTTTCAGTTTAGATTTGAATGATTCAGGAGTCAGACATATTCGAACAGGACTAGCGAGTTTGTTCCAGAGGCATGGAGCTGTAACGTGTAAGAAATAAATTCACGAGGCTACACACTATGTGCTAAAAGAGCTAGCAGAGCCATGCTTTCCTCCAGCTGGAGATTAACTCTTTTTGCCTCATCATCCACCCCGGTGAAACTGTATACATTGTGATCGAGCCAACAGTGGGCATGCATTGACATCATCACCTACAGCCAGGCAATCACTCCTCGCTCACACTCCTTTTGCTACTTGGGTGTCACTACACACGACCTGGATGACAGTACTGGAGCTACGCATGGGCATCGCCATGGGCAAGGCTGCTTCACAGCAGTGCAGATATCTACATTCGCCTGGAGTCTCGACCACAACGAGAATTCACCTGGCTCAAGCACTTATCCAATCCAAAGTCCTCTATGGTGCCATCACACTGACACTCGAGGCAAATGACATTAATCAACTTGTAAGCTTTGGTCAGACCATCTGGCAACATCTTCTAGGGCCCTGGTTCTTCATGTAGCAAATTTAATAAATACCCATACCTCAAATCGGCAACATGAACCTAAAACACAAAGCGCGCGAACAAATTATGGTTGGAAATATCAAAGTTGTTAATGTTTGATAATGATAATGTTATTTCTGCACTTATGATTAAAACGTGTTAGTTAATATGTTTTTACATCACTAACATTAATATGTTATGTCTTTCTTATGCATTCATTGCTTTTTCAGGAAGTATGCTCATCGACTAGCCCCTGGTTTTCTTTTAGCTATACTTCCTAAGTTCCTAACATTTTTCATTATTGTCGAAATTTACCTCTTGATTATGTAACTGTTGAAATGGTAAACCAAAAATAAATAAATGAAATGAATGAATGAAATGTTGGCAACTTGGCATTGATTTTACAGTACATTGAAATATTTTCTATTCACATTTTTTTCGCGGGCCAGATTGAACGGGCTCGTGGGCCAAATTTGGCGCGCGGGCCGCCTAAGAACCGGGGTTCTAGGGATTTCCTGGGGGGGGGGCTATGTTAGCAACGACCAGCTTGAGGCGCTCATTGGTGATAGGTGGTCCCTGTCAGCAGACATCGTGTTAGCATGGAAGGCCAAGTGGTTTTCCCACGACATCAGGCAAGGAGGTCTGGCCACTGCAGTTGTGGATGGCATGCCTGCTGGCTGCAGGCGAAGGCGAGGATGTCCGAGGGCCCGCTGTATTGATGACTTCAAGAAATGGGCACGACGATCATTGGAGAATCTCAAAATGGCCGCTATGCAGATGCAGCCCATCGTGTCCAATGCGGTTCCACACATGCACACTTATAATTTGAGAGGGAGTCACCAACGTTTTCAACACGGTGTTCAATAATGATGATGATGAACCAGTTATAAACACTATGCAATATATACACAGCTCCAACATTCAATGTGTTATTTTGAAGCAAAGTATCTGTGTTCATTTTCACAGCAATGCCATTACAAAATGCACATGGTGTTTTAATGTCATACAAAGTTGCAAGCTTTTGAAAACAATTGGAAGAAATCTTTGAAATTGAAATCTTAAACATTCAACAGTCTCCACACCAACTGACGTTAGGTTGGAGGCCTGGCCTAGCCAATATTGTCACTATCAATTTCCAGCCTCATTTCTCCACAAATTAGGCGATTTATCGAGTGAAACTTTCGTGAAGGCATTTGTTCGTGAATAATTAGGGAACCATATAGAAGGACCTCCGTTTCATAGGAGAAAAGTGTTTCCAAGCACCTAAACACAGATACTCAATTTATGCATATATCTCTCACACCGCAGCAGGTCTTACCAAATGTAAATAAACTTACACAGGAGCAGTAATTGAAGTGATATGAGCAGGAGTCTAACTGCAGTAATGTTTCCAAGCACCCTAACACAGATACTCAATTTAAGCATTAATCTCTCACACCGCAGGTCTCACCAAATGTGAATGAACTTTCACAGGAGCAGTACTTGAAGTGATATGAGCAGGAGTCTAACTGCAGTAATGTTTCCAAGCACCCTAACACAGAAACTCAATTTAAGCATAAATCTCTCACACCGCTGCAGGTCTTACCAAATGTAAATAAACTTTCACAGGAGCGGTACTTGAAGGGATATGAGCAGGAGTCTAACAGCAGTTATAATTTGAGTACAATGAATATTAAGTATTTAACCCATGGCTGACATTAAGCGGGGAGAATTTGTGCGACAATGGCCGAGAGGAGGCTTAAGTCAGTCTCTTTTGTTTGCAACAGCCCGGCGGCATCACGCCCCAGTACCCCTGTATCCCCATGCTCGATATTCGCGGCACCTACTGGGAGTTTTGAGCTATGCATGGCTAGGGGAAGAGGTACGGTCACATGCGACCCAGACGCATGGTCTAAAGTGTTATACTATGCATACTGTGGACGGTCGCCTGTTAACACATCTCTGCAAGGTGCATGGTGTGTTTCCATGGTTACTACAGACACAAAAGTAGCTTTAATTGAGTCTTTAACCCATGGCTGACATTAGGCAGGGGGGAATTTGGGCGACAATGGCCGAGAAGGTTCAAGTCTGTCCTCTTTGTTCGCAACAGCCTGGCAGCGTCACGCCCCAGTACCACTGTATACCCATGCTCGAAATTTGCGGCACCTACTGGCAGTTTCGAGCTATGGCCGTGGAAAGAGGTAGGGTCACATGCAACCCAGACATGATCTAAAGGGTTAATCATGACTATAATGATCCCTTGGTAACCTTCGACATCACATTCATGAACACACTATATACTCTATGACCAACAATCATCAAGACCAACTCTGATTAAGATCCATTGATCTTTGAAGTAACTTCAAAGAATGGTCGCAAATGACACCCTGAAGGAAGCAGCATATCATTATTACAAACTCTCAAGACTGTACAGTACCAAATCTGTGGGAGAAGAAGCATTTTCATGTTGTCGGATAATAGATAGATAATAGATAGAGTTGTTCAAAATCTGACATAATGTGCGCATAGGGCCAGTTTGGACAACCGTGGATAGCTGGAGCAACAATAGCTAATTACACCAGCAAGCCGGTATGAACTGAAAACCTAAAGATGGCTGGGATTTGTAGGTTGACACACTTAACAGTTGGGTCCAGGTCAGGCCCCCGTAATACGACACTAACTTCCTATACACACACGGTTAAAGCTGCAGGTATCATGGAAACAAAAAGTTAACCCTGAAAGCGCCCTATGTTCGGTTATACTGTGTACACAAACATGAACGACGAACTGAAGTAAAAACAACACAGTGACCATTGCATCCTCTTGTTGTCACGGTGACTCTTAGCTCGAGTTACATTAACCATAGTCTCATAGAGGTGCTCCCTTTACATCGGGGAGCGACCTGGTCTGATTTAGTAACATCTACAATCAGGGGTTACCCTACTCGAGAGGGGAACGTTTCAATCGGCATGCTCTATTTCCTCTCCAGTTATTATGGCCATGTTTTTGTCAACTGTTAGTTCACCGATAGTTTACATATATGGGCATATCCATACCATATACCATATATGGTATGGATATGACCATATATGTCAACCAACAGTCAGCTAACAGTTGACCAAAACGCAGCCTATATTATCTCGTTGGTCTGGGCACATAAAGGTTGCCAGACAGCTAAATTCACTTATGGCCAAACTTGGACATGAGTCACATTTTTTCATAGCCAAATCGAGTACCATCACATTAGGGCAAACTTTTTTTTTCAACTGCAAAAAAGCCAGGTTTTCAACATTATCGGATATTTTGTAAAACCTAGTATAAAGTAAGGCCCATTATTGCCTGAGAAATCATTATAAAATTGAAATACAAAACAAAACTTTTTGGCTGAACCTATTTATATAAGGCTCAGATTCACCATAATCTTTTATCTCATAAAAAGTATGGAGAGGAATGAGCATTCAATGTTGAGATGGTTATATGTGGGTTGAAACCAAAAGAGAAGAAGGGACTTGAGTATTTATAAGGAGTTGGATCTTCAAAATCTGGAATCTAGTCTGTGGGGGAGAAGGCTTGAATGGTATGGACATGTTCAGCATAGCAATGGATGGATTGGGAGGTACAGTGACATGCAGATTGCTGGAAAGGCACCGCGAGGATGCTGGAAGGGCACCTCGAGGATGCTGGAAGGGCACCTTCGAGGATGACTGAAGAAGACCTGGTCAAGCATTGTGTGACAAGATCTTAAAGGAGAATTAAGTCTGAACTTTTGAAAATGAAATAATAATGTCACATGGAAGACTAACATGTGGTGAACATCTTCACCCAATATCATCCAAAAATATTATTTACTTTTCGAGATATTCCAATTTGAATGCTCATAAAAATCGAGCAGGGCGATCCC
>JAODUJ010056563.1:0-18019 GCA_027564615.1 Psolus chitonoides | reverse complement strand
ATATCATACATCGTTATTAATGTTTCCCGCGCCCTTGCATTCCCTGGCTGTTACACTAGGTTCTCGTGTACTGCTGGGTGGCTAGAAGGATGGCTTCAGGTTCGTGACAGAGCCGGGGCTCGATCCCGGGACCTTCGGCATGTGAGGCGAGTGCTGTAACCACTACACCACAACCAATTTACTAGGCTGCTTTTTCAATTGGCAGTAACCTATACAGTGTTGTATTGTGTAGAAATATATTCAAGCAAGAGATTCATGAAGGATACCACCTAATGATGTATGGACGAACTGGACTGACGGGAGTATCAGCTAGTCTTTTAACGAGTAATACGGGGAAGAAACATAACAGGTCCCCAGAGGCACGGCCTATACAGTCAAGATAAGTGATTATTTATTTATTTTTTATATCGGGTCATCCTCTTTTATGTTAGTAAAGGGGACATTTGCCTGTGCGGGTTGTTACTGTTGTTACGGGACACAGGGGGTGGTATTGTAATGGCTACGGTAATCGACTCAGATAGCGTGAATAGGATTTGGGAAGGCCTACGCATTAAGGCGTCTAGTTTTGCGGGCTGATAGGCTATTACATGGGCGTAACCAGGAGGGGGAAGTCGCTAGACTAGATTCATATGCGCGCCGAAGGCGTGAAGCGGCAGGTGCCAGAGGTGCGAAGCACAGGAGAGCTAGTGTTGTCTGGAGGCATGCCCTCCCCTCAGTATGTTGATTTTGAAAAATTTGCAAGCAAATTTGTGCATTTTGGGGTATTTCAGGCCAGGATTAAAGGAAAACAGGGAGTTTGCTGGAAAGAGGGAGTTCGCGGGTTCGCAGGTGCTTTCCAGCAGGATTCATGGGCATGCCGTTGGGGTTATAGACCCATTTCATTACATTTCATTATTAGTATGAGGTCGTACTTTCAGTACGGTTTGTTGTTACTAGCGGAGGGGAGTAGGCCTATAGTAGGCGGGGAGTTCACTTTCGGTAGTTAGTGGCCTACTTATTTTTCTCCTTTGTAAGTAGGCCGTATTTGGTCCAGGAGGACTATATACATTGTGGCGCACAGTGGTCGCCAGATGAGGCTTGCACCATATATAGAGAGTTTGTTGCGTGGCAGTGGGGAGGGCTGTGTGTTTTACATCCCCCACCCTCATGGATATATCCGTGTTCTTCTGCATATTATTTGTGCGTTTCGATGACGCCAGGTATTATTCCCGTTGCTTGGGTGTGGTGGTTAGTGGTTCGTGATAGACGGAGGGCGAGGGCTGACGTGTTCCAGCTTTGTGTAACAGAGGCACTAGAAGTAGCCGGTGTATATTGCGATATTTTTGCATTGGATATACCATACCGATATGTGGTGGTCCTAGTTTTCTATGCAGTAGCAGTATGGGTCTATATAGCACTGAGGTTCACATTTTTTGGTCGATTGTTGCAAGAAGTATCAGTTTAGGGTAGCTGTTTTCTGGGACTCGGAAACAAGGCTCCAGGTTATTTTGATTAGCCAGGGTCGTAGCATTCGCTTCCCACCGGCGTTTCTGCCAAGTGTTAGATAAGCGCTGATTGGGATTGTTAAATCAACTCCTCCAAGTGCCCATCGGTGTTGGTCAGTTTCAGTAGCGGCTCGAGGTAGCAGTGCAAGCATCGTCTATATGCATTTAGTTTGGACGCAAGTGCCACATCTGGTAGGTTCGTTATCTAGTGGTTTTATTAGCAGCATTTGCTCTTAGCAACGTATGCTATTTAGTATGTTTGTTTCGTAGTCGTAGCGCGGATGGCATTCAAATATTAGTTTCTTTCTCGGTCGAGGCCGTAGAGATATGGCTAACAATCGTTTGTTGCAGGCGCGGGGCTCAGTGGTATTTTGCTCTAGGCCGCTTTGGTATCGATATTTCATTCTCAGAATTGGGTGATTAGTTTAGGTGCAATTATTCACAGGAGTTAGCGAAGATTGTGGTGCAATTTAGCAATTCAGAACCGGATTGCATGGTATAGAGCCCTGGTTCTTAATTAATTTGTTTGGCGGGCCAAATTATTTTAAAAATGAAACTCGTGGGCCAAAGAGAACCAGTCATTTATATAACCGCGCGCTGAGAGCGCGGCTTTTTCACGGGTCACAATGTCGCACGCCTACAGCGTCAGTAATAACTACACCTAGTAGTTATTGCCATGTAGGCTAGGTATTACTGGTGTACACCCCATGTCATTTTATTTGGAATTTGTGGACATGGGCAAAAACAGAAATTGAGGTAGACATGTGAGCGGGCGAATCGCGCGAAAATGTTTCGATTTGTAAACGCTTGAACGTGCAATTGAGCATTCACACACCATCGCACTATTTTAGTACCTTCCACAAACTGTTTTTACCTGTCAAAATGCCAACAATATAGTCACATTTTAACGGTTATGAACAAGGCGAACAGATGAGTTGCAGTGCGCGAAGCGCGTGAGAAATAAATGTTGTGGGCAATGAGTAATTATGTTTAGTAGAGAAATGAGTTCGATTTTCAACAATTGTTGCAATAGTGTCCAGGATAGGCATTGTAGTTTGCAATAGACGTATCGTCAAAAACTGTACTACAATGAACACCCGATATTCCTTCACTGTGAGTCATTGAGCACACAATTATTTCAAACTGTAAATGTAGTGAAAACAACTACGACCTTCCAAGTGCATGTATCATGTATCTTAATAATCAAGCATTGGGTACAGGAGTCTTTGTACGGAGCTCCGTACAGTAGCCTTGGTACAGCAATGTTAACAACATGCGTTATCTGATTGCACGGCATGCAGCAACGTTGAGCTTTGTACTTTTGCGTTTTCCCTAACTGTTGGGCTTTGCATCAAGCGATAATTGGACATGGTGTATCACCAAGCTTTGCTGCAATTATCAGTTAGGCTTGAAGTATTTTGGTTATTTACGAGCGGTGTCTTAGCTGGTAGTAATTGGGTCAGTGTCTATGGCAGGCCATTTGAGCTAAAACTAGTGATCGTTTGTGGGTGTTTCTCTTGGCGTGGAAACTTGCCTAAAGGTAGTGTTTTCCTTGGGTGGTGAAATTTTTACCATTGAACGGGAGCCTCGTTTGCGCGGGATCTTTTCTAAAGGTAGTGTTTCCCTCGGATGGGGAACCCTTTTCCTCTTGACGCAAGAGCTTTGTTTGCACAGTGGTGCAGGCGTGTGTGCTATAACACTGAATGGCATAGAACAGTTCACAAAGTGTCAATAACGCTTTTACGTTCCCAACCGGGGGCGGGGGATTTTTTTTGTCCTGGCGCAAAGACCGTGTACAAAGGTGCAGTGGGTTTCCTTGGTATGGAGAGCTTTTTAATTAGGATGCATGGACTTGCATGGGGATATAGCCTATACAAGCACCGGGTTTGTTTCGGCGAACATTCTGGGGATCTTTTTTATGGTGGCAGGTTGTTGTAACGAATATTTTTCTACGGGACATTCCGTCATTGGGTGGCGAAGGAATCGCTAATCAGATATTTGTTATGTTCCTAGGTATCATCTTACCATGTGGTCACAGATGAAGGCCTCGTGGCATTGCGGCAAACGGGGCACATAGGCAGTTAACCAGTCGTGTAGTACCCGTACCCGTACTCGTACTCGTACCCGTACTCGAGTACCAATTCCTGTACCCGTACCCGTACTCGTACTCATGCCCAGGGACCCGTACCCGTACCCTACTCACAGCGCTGGACCCGTGACTGTACCCGTACACATGAGTTAGTACCCGTACTCGCACCCATACTCATGACTTGGTACCCGTACCCGTACTCATGGGTCCGTACTCGTACCAATCGCACGGGTAAAGTGATTTTTCAATTTGAAGTTCAAGAAAGGTATGCTCATACCACTTATATGTATTCTCTCATATGTGTTGTGAGTGCACTTAGCCATGATTGTTATCATAGCCATAATACAGGAATGTCCCTCTAAGGTAGTCAAAGAGAGCTCCTTTAAATTCGCTGATGTTGACAGTTATCAGTTGACGACACGACTATATCCAATGTACACATCACATTCACAGCAATCATACCGCATATGATATATCATACACACAATAGTGCCGGCCAGCCACCAGCTGCGGTCCCCCTTACGCTCTTATGTACCGCCGCGACCCCTGTAAGTTGTGCCCACATGGATAAGGGTTAATCGGTATCATCTATGCCCAATTTATATGCAGGGGAAGGAAGAAGGTGGACCTGATCATTTCCCTCTAACATTTAATCATCCATTTACAGTGTCAATTGTTTATCAAATATGATTAATAAAATCATTAGTACCCGTACCCGTACTCGTGTCCGTACCCGCACTCATAGAAATTACTGTGCTCGTACCCGTACTCGTACTCATGTCTTGATACCGGTGCTCGTACCCGTACTCACTGCTATGTACCCGTACTCGTACCCGTACTCTCATTTAAATGTTGCTGTGTACCCGTACCGTACCTGTACTCACTGGTCAGGACCCGTACCCGTACCCGTACTCACTACCAAGTACCCGCACCCCTACTCGTACCCTCTACTCGTACCAACACTACAAGACTGCAGTTCACATCGGCGAATTTTCAAACGTCGTACAGAAGGCGGGAGCAGTCATTCGCTAATCGCAGACCATTGTTCACAAGTTAACAATTCCCGCATGTGCGGTAAAGCGCCATCTGAAGCAAATGCGTCGATCACGGGATGCACTGGACCAATTTGTCAAAACTGGTAGACTTTTCAGGAGGTTTTAAGAGCACGTGGTATGGTGCTTAGGACTGTTGCAGACAATAGGGACAATGTTTACGAACCTCCATACTTTTGTGGGTTCCAGGAGCCCTCGTGTACTTCGCTGTCGCCAAAGTGCAAACTATGGCGTTGTTTGTCTTTGCGTTAGTATGACTAAGACCTAATATTTCCCGCGCTTCGCAGTATAGCGGGAAGACACATGCCTTTTTTAGAGGCTGGTTGAGTTTGGGTGAAGTCCAACATCCGCACTGAGGAGAGCTTTTTTGGGGACGGGTTTTCAGAGCATTTATTTGTTCATCTCTGTTTTTTCCTGGACGTCGGGTTCTCCAATAAAGTGATCATGATGGTGTGTTTTTCCACTGTATTTGTCGTTTATGACGTTATGGCGTTTTATTAGTCGTCGCTATATTGCTGTTCATGTAGCTATTCGAGTGGTTTTCAATCGTTTTGTAAACAGTAGGCTATGTATCCTACAATAAAAGGCGGCAAGTGTCACTCGTGTGCTTCACTGTCGCCAAAGTGCAAACTATGGTGTTGTTTTTCTTTGCGTTAGTATGACTAAGACCAAAAGTTTCCAAGAATCTACCCAAATAGTTGACAAATTCAAATTTTGCTACATTAGCTTAGCCAATACTTTAACGCGTGGCAACATCTGCAAGCACTTATTATAACACTAGGCTACTACTCGGAGTATCAGGTTGACACTCAAGGTAAGGCATCTGTCAGTTGTTCTCGTGGATTGCGGGTGTGTTTTGTCTCGCTCTCCACCGTCGCCTCTATATAGCCTTAGTACCATCGAGATGGTGCGAGCGTCTTATTTTAGTTTTGTTCGTTACCCGTGTTATGTTGAGTTGTCTCTTTTTCTAATTTATTTCCATTCTCATTCGGTACTTGTTTGGGTGCTTTTAGTAGGCCTATTTCTTGTTTGTAGCGTTGCTACACCTTAGCTCGCATTGACAGCGAAGTTGTCAGGTTGAGTTTTTCGGGGCAGGCTAAGGTCGGCCTTGAACAAGTTTTTGCCATGTGTGAGCTGGTAGGTGTTAAAGTTCTTGGGGATGGGGATGGTCATTAACCTCTCCAGAGACGCAACACCTACGTTATTCGTTTTACGTCGGATGCGGCTCGTATTAGGGGTGGTGAGTCTCTGAGGGGGTTGAGCTGAGGGATTAACAGTCACTCCGTATGAAATTTCGGTATTGGTCTTAGTTCTTTACCTCTCCTTTGAGGTCACTGAACCAATGGTGGTTAGGGCACTGGGACAGTTTGTTGAAATGAATAGTTATGACGAACCAGAATTTACAGGGCGTAAGGGGGGGGGGGGGTCAAGGCTGCACTGTAAAAAAATGTCTGTGTTGTTGTGGAATTACAGAGAAAAAAATACAAAAGAAATACAAAAATATTGTTGAAACTAATTGACAGCACTTTTGTTGTATTCTTTTGTATTTATTTAATTGTATAGGCTACAGACATTTTTTACAGTGTGGAACCAGAAATGTTAGTGTAACAGGGCCAGTTTTGAGTGCCTTAAATCTATTTATGGTATGTCTCCCTCTATTTTCTGAAAGTTTTGGTAAGAATTGTCCAAGCCTCTTTGGGTGCTGGATGGATATGGCAACTCCGGTTAGTGTACGGGTTTATTGACCTGGGTTTCAGCGATTCCCGCTGTACAGTGTATGTATGTAGGGAATACGTGTGTGCACATGCAGTCTTCAGCCTACGCTGTGGCCGGGAAGCTGGATGTCTCCGGGCGCCTTGCAACGACCCATATGCCCTAGTTTTGCTAGTTATATTGTCTCATAAATTGCGCCCCTTTCGACATATCTGTTGTCGAGTGCCAACACAACGACTGTTCTAAACGTGTGCATTTTATCGTAATTCGTAAACCACTTATCCAAATGAAGTTGCCTCCTTGACAGACGTGGCTGTCGTCCAGAGTGACACTGTGGTATGCTATCGAGTGTCTAGCCTAGCCTTATGATGGGGCTTGCTGTTACCGACTTAGACCTATACAACAGAGTGTATTAGGCTGCAGAGCCTAGCCCGATGATGGTAGTTGTCGACCGTATGCTTGGCGCTCTAGCCTAGCTGTGGAATGATGGGTACGGTACTAATTAATGTAGTCATGTTAGTGTCGTTTGTGTATTTGTCCCTTTGTGTGCTGAACACAAAGGAGGGGTGGGCTTTAAATATGCAAACCATTTAATCACCTTGTATTCATATTTTTAGTAATCTTTTTTAGTAATTCATTTTTTGAAGATAATAAATGGGTTCTGTGAACTTTAAAGAAAATGTCGCCTTTTTTTTATTAAGATTCGAACCACGCTTGTGTCCTAGGTCATCTGAGGATGTTATTACTGCATTCAGTTTTTTTACGAGCGTTACATTAGGACTGAGTTAAAATACTGTGGGTCGCAGGGGAAAGGCCCATAGGCTATAAAGTACCAGCGGCGCACTTATTGGAAGTGCGGGCTGGAGGGACACGAAACCAAGGTCTCCCCCAACAGGCGGTGTGCTCGCTGTTTGAAAGTGGGGCATGACTCGGCAGAGTGCTAAAGTGATGTAGTGTGCACTGTTCTGTAGCATTTGTCAATGTTAAATTTCATTTGCCAGTGGGACTCCCAGTTGCAGAGGGTGTTGATATTATTTTGTAATTCTAATTAATCATTTTTATCTATTGTTTCACTAGTATGATACAATCATCTGCAAGGACTCGCACCTGAGATGTGATTCTCTTTGGTGAGACATTTAAGTATATGATGAATAATAAAGGTCCAAAGACAGTTACCTGTGGTACACCATATGTTACATTAATAGATGATGATGATGATATACCTTCTAGTACTACTTGCTGGGATCGTTTTGTTAGGAAGTTATTGATCCAGTTATGAAGTGAGTCAGTAATCCCTTCGTGTTCGAGCTTTAATATTAGTCTTTGGTGAGGTACTAGGTCGAAAGCCTCACTGAAGTCCATAACAATGACATCAGCTTGCCCTTGTTTGTTGAGATTATTGGCAAGATTGTTAACAGTAAGGGCCAATTAGGTTTCGCATGATCGACCTTTTTGAAAGCCGTGTTGTTCCTCGTTTAAGACATCATGGCCTTCAAGATGACTCAATGTTAGTGTGGATGATATGGTCAAGAAGCTTACCCGGGATTGATGTAAGAGATATGGTCTGTAGTTGGAAGGGTTGGAAAAGTTGCCTTTTTTGAAGATCGGTGACACATTCCAGTCCTCTGGAAGTTCTCCAGAACATAAATACTCCTGATAATAGACCTGCTGCAGAATAGGGGCAGTACTATCAACACATAGCCATAACACTTCCGGTGTGGTGTTATCTGGACCAGGTCCTTTTGTGGTTTCGGATCCTTTGGAAGCCTTAAAATTCCTTAATTTGTAACTTTAATCGGGAGCATTGATGGTGTAGTCGCATTGTCCACAGATGGAATGTTAGTACAATTTTCACGAGTAAAAACTGACTGGTATGTTTGCCGAAAGGAGGGTCACACCTAGGATTCCTGTCCTGATCGTACTTACGCTTCAATGGCAGGAGCTGTTGGCCAGATATCAGCACCGTCCGCTGGTCCCACCTGACCATCTGTCCACGTGTCCGCCCCAATTGACGCATCCGGTCTTATTTCCAACCCCAGGGAGGTCACGGACCCTCTAGTACCACTCACCTCGGTAGTGTACGCAGCAGAACCGACACTGACCGAGATTGAAAGAATGGTTCAGTTGGTCGAGGCAGATTTTCGGGCAATGCAGGCTGCCTCCTGCTGTGGGAAGTCGGCGTCTAGATCCGTGCCCCTTTCTGGGGAGTTCAGCCAAATCTCAACTCTGGTTGTCATCTAGAAGGAGACATTAACAAGGTCTGAGTCTAAGTCGACAATTGTGACGGGGGTTCTGAATAACCCCGAAGGGCCAGACTCGGTTGCGCCAATGGAGGGGTGCTCAAGGTCTCAAAATAAAGGAGCGTGGACATTCACTCGATTGGTTTGACGATCCCGGGGCATTCGGCCTACTAGGGAGTCCTTGCACTCTTAGAACTTACCTAATCCTCCATGTCGCCCATAGAGGAGGGTCACTCCGTCGTAATTGGCTCACGGTCGAACAATAACCCATTCATTGCTTGCGTAGGCCTACCTGGTTTTCTTGGTGGGCCAGATCCTAACGCATTAGTTGACATGCTTGGAGAGAAGCCCAATATCGCTAAGACGCCTATCTTGAAAAGAAACATTCTGTCTAAGGGAAACAATACTCGAAAGTAATATCTGCACAACCAGTGTCCCTTCTTATCCTTAATGGTTTGAGGGACTCACAGAAAAAGCGACAGGTGTTTCACTACTGTATGTTTTAATTTTGTATTTTTAGGGATCGGGGTTGGTTTGTAGTGGAACGATTATTGTTGTTGGCCTTTTAGCCCGTGCGTTTCTCGTCACGTAAAAAGATAAGATACGATATGATTGCAATTTATATAGCGCTTTTTGCCAGAGCGACCTCAATTACTTCTATCTGCTTCTTTCCGTTTCTTTGGCAAAGCATCCCAAGGGACACATCACGCCAATTTGCCAGTTATGATCACTGAAGTACTGAGTACTAAATATGTATATATGTATGTATATATTGTTTTTAGTGGCGGTAAAATCATGTGAGGTCAATATAGGTAAAACTTTTGAACACCGTGACTTAAGAAAGCAAGCTTCGATTGAGCCCATTCTTGGTTTTTATGTTCCTTATAAAGACTACATATTCCCTATTGTTTTGAGGTGAAATGTCATTTGAGGTAAAATTTCAAAACCTTATAAACACCGCAACTTGATGAGACAATCTTCGATTGAGCTCCTACTTCCTCTGTTGATGATCATAAAGGCGGTCAACAGTCATATGAGCTTGACAGAGGTGAAACGCTGAAAACCTTCTAAATCCGTAACTTGATATAGCAAGCTTTGATTAAGCTCACATTGGTCTGTGTGTTCTTCGTGATCACTATTGTTTTTGGGGAGTGCAAGGTCATCTGAAGGTCAGCAGAGGTCAAGAACTCTTTACCTACCAACGTTGAAAAATTTGGCGACATGGGGACGATTTTTTCCAAACATTTTTTAAAGCATTATCCAACATTCCCCTAAGCTCCAAATAGGCTTATTTCAAAAATAAGACACAGGGCTATTATTAAAAAATATGGTGATCAACATTTTCAAAATATTTTTCGAAAATGTGCTAATCTTGGCCAAATCGTCAATTTCACGCTTCAGGGACCTCAATTTTCAGAAAAATCACAAGCCTTCATATAAACCGATAATGGCTCTGAAACTTGTTCAGACATTGCCACAAGTCTCCTGAGTTGATTTCCAGAGTTACAGCTCTATACTTTTCGGGGTTTGGAAATTATTAGAACAAGAAGTCGAAAAAACACCGATTTGTCGCCATTTTGACACAATTTTCGTGGGGGTGTTTGGAAATTCATCATTTCCAAAGGCAATACATTAGGCCTCTGATTTGTGGCTCAAAATATGCCCGGGAACATTTCTGTTCACCTGGTATTTTTTGTAGGGGTACAGTGCCATCATTGGGAAAGTTACGAGCAATTATTGCGAAGTGCCCATGATCGGATCGGCGCCATTTTGGATAACACACTAAGTCAATAGGACCTATCAGAGACGAACATACCAGGTAAATTGAATTAAAATAATTATTTACAACCTAGAAAATAGTAATTTAAGATCGATAATGAGTTCTAGGATGTTTGGGAACATCCTGGAATTTTGTTTAGGCCTCTAAACATGAATCTTAGGTGAAATTTTTGTCTTGGGAAGATAGGTCCCATTTTGGGTAGGCCTAGCTTTTTCCTTAACTGTGTAATTCTCATTGACATTGACAATAGCATATTTTGCCCCATAATCACCGCGCAAACAAATTGAAAAAAAAGGGATGCCATATTTTGCCCTTTTCTATCTAATAAAACAGTTTCTGATGACTTCTGTGAAAAATTATACAGCTTTCTGGGAAAACCCTGGGAACGAGCGGTAAGTAACGGTTAGCTAAGCCACGTCCACTCATTTATAATAATGAGATTGGCACCAAAATCAAAAGGAATCCTCTGCTCATCATTGACAATTGATGTGCTAAGTATCAATCCACCATGCCACTGCTGAGATAGAGGTGTTATGAGCAATTTTCAGCGGAATTACATTGAACTCCTCTCCTCATGAATAAAAATCAGATGCAATACGGTACAAAACGATACATGTACCCAACCCGCTACCAATATCACGAAAACAAGTTCGAACAAAATCATATATACAGTTGTTGAGATTTTTACATTTGAAGAAATTGCTTCTAAGCCCCGTCCCCTGATTAATATTAATGAAATTGCCACTAAAATCAATAGGAATCATATACTCACCACGTGTAAGATATGTGCCAAGTATGACATCAATTAACGTCACCACTACTGAGGAAATCACATGGTCACAAACAATTTTCCACGAAATTACAGTTAGCCACTTCTCTCATGAATATTAGTGAGAAGCATTACGGTTATAACCTAAACATGTACCCAACCTCATACCAATGTCACCAAAACAAGTTTGAACAAAATCAGACATACGGTTGTCGAGATATTCACATTTGAAAAAAATGCTTCTAAGCTCCGCCCACTTATGAATGACAACGAGATTGGCACCAAAATCAAAAGGTATCGTCTACTTACCATTGGCAATCTATGTACCAAATATGACTTCAATCCACCATGTCACTCCTGAGATAAAGTGGTTACAAGCGTGTGTCAAACACACACGCACGCTCAAACCCACAGCCAGACAAACACGCACACACACACACATATACACACACGCAGTTGTGACCACATATATTACTTTGTCCTTCGGCAAGTTATCAAAAAGGCGAGATTGAAGACATTATTAGCCATCCTCAAATATATTCTTTCTTGTATTTTCAAAGCTGTTAGATCGAATTATATTTAACCGTTTATATAAATTTGTCAAACAATATCGAGAGCTTGGTCTGTGAGAAACTTAGCAAATTTATTACCTGATGTACATATATGTTGATCTAGTTGGAAACAATGCAATTTACGGGTCGCTAGATGCAAAATGGATGCCATATAGGTAAAGGTTTCCACTTTTCGTCCTAAGTCATTATAGCCATGCAAACAAAGTATTATCGTGTCGAAAGAGTATCCAGGCCTGGGTGCCCCTTAAGTCAGGGGGCCGGGGATTTGCCCAACCAGAGCGAATAAGAGTAACGCCACTGGTCGCATCGATCTGTTGATGATAATATTCATAGGTGAACTTGATCATGGTGTCATAGAGACTAATATGATAAATAAGGTAAGAAGTCTATCCTCGTCACCAGGCCATACAAAGAACATATTATCAATATAGCACCACCAGAGGTGATGGTGGTAGCGGCCCAACAGGTAGCCATTTTCGTGCCTATAGCAGCACGGTATGATTACAAGTGCCTTTCCATGAAGTTTTTGGTACGTGATGCGTGAGCTCCTCCAGCTTGGTAATATAGGGTTGGAATGTCCACTGTCTGAAAGTGCTGCACAACTAGCTGCACCACTCTTCGTCGTGTGGGATGTTGGCGTAGAGAGAAGACACATATACTGTGCCAATGGAGGTTGTACCAGAACTGATGTCGTTGGTGGCATCAACTTTTCTACGAATTGTGGAGTGTCATAGATGTAGGACGGAATTTGTCTAGACAAAAGATTTGAGGAAGTGGTCAACATAGGAAGACATTTGTTGGATAGGGTCTCCGTTGAGTACGGAACTGGAAATGATGAGCCTCTCCGGTTTTCCAGCTTTGTAGATATTTGAAAGTATATTATAACCTGGCAGCTTGACATTATGTAGGGCAAGGAAGGAGTCTTTCCATGTCTGTTTAATTTCACGGGAGAAAGATTCTGTAAGATTAGTTTCTAGAGACGCATGTCTTCATTAATATAGTATTGTCGGTCCAAGATAACCACGGTTGAATCTTTATCATCTCGTTTGATGATGATAAGGTCAGTACGGGACCTGGGGGGTTTAAAGTTGGGCAGGTTATGACATGACCGGGAGACGAATTGAGAATTATTGGCTGCATAAGCATTGCTGACAGCCTGAGTATAAGTCTCAATTGCAGGAACTTTTTCCTCGGGAGGTATTCCGTTACTTAGGCTAACTCGGTAAAGTTCATGCGTAAAATATATTACCCAATTACCTCCCTTTCCCAACATTTCTTTTTTAACTTTCGTGTTTCCCTTATTGCTCTTCTCATGTCTCTTCACTCCTTTCTTTCCTAGTATATACACACTTCATCTTTTCTGACTTTCCTCTTGTACCTTCTTATTTTCCTTTCTGTATCTCTAACCCACTGCACTAACTCTACTCTTCACTTCACTTCTCTGATTTCAGATGGCAATTTTTCCACTCCCTCTATTGTGTTGACTCAACTTCCCGTTTCCTCCTGCTTTATTCTTCTATTGTGCTCATTTATCCTGTTTCTGGTTTTCTCAACTTTGTGATTCTGACCCTATCATCGTTTTTCTCATAAGTTTCCCATGTACGAATTGCATACTACTCAATGTGTGCCTTAGTGTGTCCCAAATTAGCAGGGTCATATTTCGGGAATCGGTGACCATTGTTTTCCTACCTGTGTTCCTCTGCGTATTTGCTTATTATAACCATTTTTTAGCTCTTTACCTACCACTGCGGTAATTGTTACCGCATTGAGACACCACTTGTTGAACATTTGGTAAACTATCACCCAACACTCCCACCAAGCTCAAAATAGGCTTATTTGAAAGATAAGACACGGGGCTATTATTCAAAAATAATTTCATGGGGGGGGGGGTATATGGTGAGGAACATTTTCAAACAAAAAAAAACGAAAATGCGGTAATGCTTGAATTTCACGCTTCAGTGACCTCATTTTTCGTAAAAAATCCCAAGCCTTCATATAAACCAATATTCGATCAATATCCTTTTCTAACTTTCCCACAAGTCTCCTGAAGTGATTTGCAGACTTACAGCTCTAAACCGTTCGGGGTTAGGAAGTTATTATAAAAATAAGTCGAAAAAATCACGATTTGTCACCATTTTTACACCGTATTCTTCAAAAGTCTGCACACAAGAACATTTGTGCACAGGAATATTTGTTGTAGGGGCATAGCGACCGCACAAGGAAAATCCTGAGCAATTATTTCGAAGTGCCCAGAATCGTTTCGGAGCCATTTTGGATTACACACTAAGTCAATAGTAACTATCAGAGGTAGACGTACCAGATAAATTGAATCAAAATAATTATTTACAACCTAGATAATAGTAATTTAAGATTGATAATGAGTTCTAGGATGTTCAGGGAACATTCTGGAACAATTATTAGGCCTCCAAACATAAATTTCAGGTGAAATTTTCGTCTTGGAAAGATAGGTCCAAGTTTGTTCTCGACCTAGCTTTTTCTTACATGTGTAAATCCCATTGACGTTGTGAATAGCCTATTTTGCCCCATAAATCACCGTGCGAAAAATTGAAAGTTCGCTATTGAGCAATATTTAAATTGGCAGCCATCCTACAGGGGTAAACATTGAAAAGTGATCCAATCCTTTCAAAAAGTATACCATATTACTCGGCTGGTCATGAGGAATTCAAAAATGTATAGTTTACCATATCTCCAAACTTAACTTATGGCGCTATGGACAGACACATAAAAAGGTCAATAAAACTTTGAACTATGAGTCAAATTTATCAGTATGGTCACGATTTCCGTATGTATGTTTTCTAACACGACACACTCAACAGAGCAACTTAAAATAATCAAATTGGCCATGTTTATCCTGACATTTTGAATTGTGTCCATATAACAATTGTTTGTGTGGTCTCCTGTATGTATTGTTTGTATGGGTCATTTTGAAATTCCAGGAGAAGATGGCCTTTATGATTGTTTTAGGTTGCATAGTTGAATTTGCCATATCAAAACACATATAACTGGAGAAAAAATCATCCATATTGGACAATCTTGACCATATTACCAAATTTGACCTCGAGGTCAAAGTTTGTTGACCTTTTCATGTTTCTGTCCATAGTGCCAGATGTAAAGTTTGGAGATGATGCAAACTATGCATGTTTGGATTCCTTATAACCGGATGAGAACATTGATATACTTGTTAGAAAGATGTTGACCTTTGTATGACCTGAATCCATGTACACACGATACATATAGGGATCTACACACAAAATTGATATAGGCTATGGGCAAAATTTGGAATTGCATGGTGATGATGGCTATTTTGATTGTTTTAAGTAGCTCTGTTGAATTTATCGTGTTAGAAAACATATATATGGACACCAAAATCATTATATTTTGACAATCTTCACCACACTAATAAATTTGACCCATAGGCCCATATCAAAGTTCATTGACCTTGTCATGTTTCTGTCCATAGCACCATGGGTAAAGTTTTGGAGATAGGGCAAACTACACATATGATAATTCCTTATGACCAGACAAGTATATCTTGTTGAACGGGTTGGAATATTTTT
The DNA here is from genome assembly GCA_027564615.1 of Psolus chitonoides. Lineage (NCBI taxonomy): Eukaryota > Metazoa > Echinodermata > Holothuroidea > Dendrochirotida > Psolidae > Psolus > Psolus chitonoides. Next base: position 2,742 of record JAODUJ010056563.1, on the reverse strand, counting down.
CTTGAAGAATGGCAGCCACGTTGAATACATTGTGAGTACATATATGCTAATTTGCTTCTAAAATGGTTGAAATAGCCGAAGCCACATAAAAACAAAGGTAGGATAACAATGTTCACGGATTCCCTAAATATGACGCTACCAAATGTATTTTAGCATTTTTAGGAAAACGGTTCTACAGTCGAAACTTCAGGCACATGTAAAATATTCTGACTGCATTTACCTACCTTGTGGTTTTAGTGGATAGGCAGTTTTGAACAGCTGTGTTTTGTTCAAATTAGAAATGATCAGCTTTGTTTGTTTGTTTGTTTGTAAAATGAGCCTCCCTTGCGGGAACTCGGCAAACCTCCTAGGAGTATCAACGCCAAGCTGGCCACGCCAGTATCGTGCGACAAACTTTGTGGAATATTGAACAGAATATTGAACGAATCTGTTAAAAATGCATATCATTTGATGGGGAAATGTGATCATCTTCCATTTGACACATTGTTGGGGAAATCGTTTTGGAAAATCGAGTTTGTATTAGACAGATGTAATCCAGCCTCCTTCCTATCGAGTATGAATGCCTTACATTATAAGTAACAATGACTGCGCCTTGCTACTTTGAAACATTGTAAACTGTTGTTATGAACCGTCAAATTATAGATATAAATGGAATACATACCATACCTACACATTTGTCGGCAAATTTGAGTGGATTCATGACGGTTTTCAAGTTGACTAAAACATCGTGTATAATTTTTCCTGCGAAATTTAATTTTTGCTCGAAAATCGACAGAAATTATACTTTTTCTAGAATGTTCACTAGATTATCCAACAAATCCTTTCCAAATGCATATCAGCTGATAGAAAATGTTCCTCCTCCAATTTGACAACGTGTTTGTGAAAATTGGGATTTATATGGAGTACGGTACCGATAGTTAGCTTTAAAAGATCTCAGATATAGGCTGAAATGGCGGCTACTTTGAACGCCATCTTCAATTTATTCACTACAAATGAGTCTGACAATAAAACAAGGGCAAAGTCGACTGATATTTTGTGTCAACAAAGGCCAAATCTAACATCTCCTGCAAGCCCGGATTAATTGTTTCGTAGGCACTAGGCTTGCGAAGTGTTAAAAGTAAAAATTCCTTGACTCGGTTGGCCCTGAGCCCACAAAGAATTGTTTGGCTAAAATACCTCCTAGATTGCGGAAATGACACTTTCCAGGCATTGCAGAGATGCAGCTAGAGATGGATAAATAAGTTGTATGGCCCTTTGTAACAGCTACATTACGTGAATAAAACAGCTGAACGCATCCGGTCTGTTACATAACAATCAGTAGTCTATCATATCGATCGCTAGCGCCGCGCCGTGCAGTGATGCATGTGCGTTATCACACACTGTTGTGATATTTTCCGTAGACTCTCATGTTTGAGTACAATCTTTGTGAGCACAGTGTCTACTGATATAACATATATGGCTACATTTGTGAAAACGGTTGGGTGAATCCATGGGACTTTCGGTCAGTATCTTATTTTGCTTTACTTGAAATTTTGCGGGAAAATCGAAAATATCGAAATTATAATATTGACTAGAATATCCAACAAATCTCCTTGCAATGCATATGAACTGATGATTTTTCCCCTCAGTTCGACATCTCGTTTGAGTGAATCAAGCTTAGTATTGAGCCGATAGGTCCCAAAGTCTAAAAATAAGCGTTTTTGGACGCCATCTTGAATTTCTCCACTAAAGCTGCCACTCTGGAATCGCTATCACATCAATCCACCATTCCCAGACAGTGAACTTCTCAAAAGCTATAACTAAGTTTTGGCGGTTTGATAGGTACCGATATGTCCAATTTCTGGTATCCGACCCATAAACTAATGCCTACATGTTGATCTATTGAGAGATATATCATGGTGTGATAGCTGGTGGGTGGCTATGAATAAAATAATGAGGCGTGGTAGGCGAGGTGAGGGGTACCATTAGCTACAGCAGCTCCTACCCTAGCTCATACACATTTTCAGCCAAACGCTGCAGGTTGGTGTACAGACGGAGGACGGATTAGCTCAGTCGGTAGAGCTCCGGACTACATATCGAAAGGTTGCGAGTTCGAATCCTCTGAGGGCCGATCAGCTTCTCCGGTGTGTATTTGAGCAAGGCACTCTGTCTCCACCGCTCCTCTCTACCCAGGTGCTAATTGGGGAGCTGCGAGGTAACTTGTACACTGTAGTTAGCGCTGTATGAGGCTGCTCCTATAGGGATGTCCCCCAGGGGACACGATATAGTACTGTATAGCACTGTATAGTGCGTCGGGAGCGAACAGTCAGAAAGAATGTGCACGTCAGTGTGGGTTTGACAGATTCCAATGATAAGACGAATCATAAGATGGCAAAGTGGCCTGGGTAAGAGATTGGAGAGAGGGAGAGCGTTTGAATTACATTTCAGAAATAGTTTATCAATGATATGTTTTTCTTCATGTCTAGTAAATTTTCTGCCTGTATATTTGGACCTTGATCCGCTTTGTAAAGTCACCAACTGGCTGGGAGTCACTAATACTCACTACATTTCTAGTTAATTGTTTTGAGTAGATGGAATGTCAGTGGTATCGCTGTGCACTTGCAAAGTGCCAAAACAGGATGATTGAGGCCACTAAAAAATAAATGTTATCTTTTTCTTTTAGGTTTCCTTCCAGAAGAGATGTTCCCTGAGCATTTGAAGAACTTGGCCCCCCAAATCAGAAATGACGCAAAACATGAAGGT
>JAODUJ010056452.1:0-12058 GCA_027564615.1 Psolus chitonoides | reverse complement strand
CTTTTTTTGTTAAATATTGTTTAGAGAATATAATTATCATCATTTAACATGTTACATATCTAGTGACGTGGAACTTACTTGGAAGATAATCCCTTTCACCGATATGATGACGACGCTCGTGACGTGGCATTTAAATTACGTCATCCACATAAACCTTCATTATGTACTGTACTTGTTCCCACTGAGTTAGAGATTATCTCATCAGCCTTGGTGAAGGACCACTGCCTCTCACCATGTTATCACCTATCGTCCCGCACATTCCTCATAACGATGTACGTTTTCTGACCGTAAATGTAAATAAAAATAAGTCTCATAATCGAAGCTGTTCCTTCAAATCAACCAACATCACCGACGTCTACCTATCGGATTTCGCCGGCTCCGAGTATTTGTCGTCCTGAACGCATCGCCGGTTTAACGCACTACTCGCAGCTATCACCAACTGGATTGAAGACTGCCGTTGAAGATTACCAGTTATCGGTAATAAGTGCACTTCAACGTGTGGAGAAGTTTTTAACGTCAAAAACTCATTCCCTTTATATGTAATCAATTTTAAATATCTCTTGGAAGAAAAATCGATGAATTTGTTCGATGTGTTACTTTCTACTATTTATAACCATCTACCACACTACGTCTGGGCTCACGTTTAATTTGGACTAAATATAGAAACACCTGTCAATTTGATTGTCGTTATAATTATTTCACTGTTGTTCAAGTGACGCCACATAGAATATCACAAAACAAAACGTATGACGAAACTTTTTTATATATTTCGTTAAATGTCATCGTGTTTGATCAAGAAATGGCAAATTAGGAATTTCTCGACGTCACTGGTCGTCCGACCCATATACCTACTTCCACAAACAAATTGTGAATCCTGTGGAGAGGATGTAATGTAGAATCTGGTAGGTTAATGAAAAGTCCATTGCAATATTCCATGTGCGAAAAAATCCTGGCATTAATTACAGAGAGAGCTGACGCCCGTGCCTTCATAGAAATGTGATGCTTAATTTCGTCCATAAACACACCAAGTAGTTTAATTAACACTGTCAGACCCGCGGACGGATATGTCACGAATGGATGGAACGTTCGTATAACACTATGGTAGTTGGCGACTGCTTCCGGACATAATGAATTCGGATTTCTCATCATTCATTTTGAGGCGATTACACTGCATCCAGTCTTTAACCTTTTCCAAAGTGATGAAAGACTCATCGCATCTAGTTCAGAAGTAAGTATCCAACTTTGAAACTAGTGTAAATGCTGTGGTCATCGGCGTTCCCAATAAGCCTAAGGGTCGTTCCGACCGAGGGACGAGTGAGTGATGGTCTATTGCATTTCTGGCATATTTTGGAATAAGTTTATTTTATTTTTCACCACAGAGATCTTAAAGTGGAGAACCTTCTTCTAGACGATGGTCATAATATTAAGCTGATAGATTTCGGTTTGAGTAGCTACCATGTACCGACATGTGAAGCCCTGCTCGCCGGAGGCATCCACTCAGCGTCCTCTATTTATGATCGTAGCATGACGGCAACTCTCTGTGGTAGTCCTGCCTATGCAGCACCGGAGATCATCTCACAGAAGAGCTATGGCCCTAAAGTAGATGTATGGAGTATGTAAGTAAATTGCATAGGCCGGCAAAGGGCATGGGGTTGCATTTACATCCAGGGTAGCCCCCAGGCAGACAACATATATTCCCAATAAGTACATGGTCTGAATCAATCCAATCGCCATTGTTGTGAATCCGTTGCTATAGAAGTAATATGTTCACACACACTGTGCGATGACATTGCGCAATCACAGGCATTCCTGTTCGTTCGAAGGAGAAAGGTTCCGCCCAGAGTAGTAGGCTACATCGAAACCAAAGTTATAGCCCCAAAGTAGATATATAGACTATGTACGTAATCAGTGACTGGGGAATTACATAACCCGTCAAAGAGAGGCCGGGTGTCTAGATTCCAACCCGAATAGCCTGTCAGTCGGACATGTATCAATAGCCTACGCTATCGTTGAATGACTAATTTCAAGCTGCGTAAATTCCATATGCAATGAAAATTCGTAAGAACAGCTTCTGAACCAATCCAATTGATATTGGTGTAAGTCTGTCGCTAGGTAGCCTACACACGGTACGATGTCATTGTGCAATCCCTGTTCTCAAACAGCCAGAGCCGTATGTTGGATCCAAATCTCCTCAAAGTAGTCCTAAAGTAGACATATGGTGTATGTAGTTGTTCAGACACTAGAACATTACATACACCATTCAAGATGTCTACATTCGTAATCCAGGTAGCACGCCTGGCAGGCTTGTTTAATCATGCATAGGCTACATTACCTGCGGAACACTAGCATCCGTGATCATTGGATGACTTATAATTTAAAGCTGCGTAAATTCACGCGCAATGAATAGTCATGGGCGTAGACCCGTGTTAGAAGGGGAGGAGACATGGCCTCACTGGCAAAAAAATACGGTGTGAAAATGTTAAAGTCAATGGGGTGTTTTCAAAAAGTGGGGGGGGGGCTGGGCTGCCGCCAGGATCTGCGGCCATGTGAATAGTCACACTAAGAGCAGCTTCTGTGAAACAATCCAATCAACATTGTTGTGCGCGATCACAGTCATTCTGGTTTTCAAACGAAAAAGCACCGTTCAGAGCTGTATATCGGATGCCGTAGAAAGTATGTGAATGTGGAAGAATATGTTTACATCATGTCACCTGCAAAGGTAATTCCTTCCATAATTCACCTGCTCAACCGGAAATATCCTATTTCCTATTGCGCCTACTCATACCCGGACAATGATACAACATATACTGATCTGGGGAACGTCACTCTTCAGCCAGGAACTATGGCGTACAGTCTGTCGTTCCCTGATCAATGCAAAACAGTCAATTCACCCCTATAGCCGCGAATTGACTGTTACATGATAGTACGTAACTGCATACCGTACCTTAATCCGGCTATAATAGGAAATGTAAAACCTATATACAGACAGGGGCAGTTGGCATATTCATCATCATTTCGGCCGCAGTCATATCATCATCATGGATGTAGGTTTTTGTGAAGCAGGTTTTCCATGCACCCGGATCTTGCATAACAGATGGAATATTATCCAATCTTCAAGAAGCACCCGTACATTTGTTTTATGTCAGAAACTTGACTGACCAAGGATCGTGGGTTCGAGTCCCAATCACGTCGTGTCCTTGGGTTAGACACTGTCTCCAGAGCCTCTCTCCACCCAGGTACATGAATGGGTACCAGCATACCTGTATGTTGAGAATGTAACAGACTCGTTGTATGGGAGGAGTGGCGGACACCCTACAACAAATTGCAGTCTGGCCCAAACGTTAAGGCAAGAGAGATGGGAACTCCGTTCATATCTATGATCAAAACATTCCATTATGATGAACCACGTTAGTTCCTAACGAACAATATTGTTTTTAATGAGACATAATCAAGATGTTTGCTAAGGGTATAGTTTCACCTGCTTCAAGTAAAGCCAAGAATTCCCCGCCAGATACCAACATAGTATTTTCTAGGTCTTTGGGGTTGTTACCCTAGATTTAAACATACAGGGGGTTACCTGTTCCCTAACCTTCGTGGCAGGTGTGAATATGTACCATATTCGAACTATGTACCATATTCTATTTATTCATATTACGTATGCAGCTAACCGGTGTAGGAGCAATACACGTCCACCTGGTGGGCAACCTGTTACCACGCCTTTGGTACCTACTCTTCAGTTACAAGAGGGACCATCACGCATTAGGTAATTCATTGATTGTTATTTTCAGAGGGGTGAACACCTTTGCGATGTTAACAGCAACGCTACCATTTCTGGTGGAACCTTTCAACCTTAGATTACTGTTGAGAAAAATGTTGACTGGAGAAATGTCTGAGCTACCAGCAAACACATCCACAGGTGAGACAACTTGATATTGACCGGATACCCCCTGCGCGACTTTGTACACCCCAGTGCGCGAGGATCTGCGTTCCGCTACCGACACCACTCGCTCGTTTGAGCCCATGATTCACACCAGGACATTGACTTCTGCTGCAGCCAAAACGTTTTCCTTTAATGCTCTTAAGGTTTTGGAACCAGCTCCCCATCACAGTGGGCACATCCACCTCTTTGCCGGTGTTCAAAAAACAGTTGGAAACTTATTTGTTTTCACATATGTGATGCTTGCTTATTATTTATTTGCTCTTTTATATATTTCTTGCTTTTTTGTGTTTTCAGCGCTGTGCTCTCTTGAAATGGCGCTATATAAAAGCCTATTGTATCATATTATTGCATCACAGTAATGGAGAGGGTGGAGGAGGGTTGGGTTGAGGGTAGCCCCTACATGCAGCTCATTCACTAACTTAATAATATCCGGCATTTGATATAGCGCCTTCACCAAGGTATCAAAGCACTTTACAGATATTACCCTGGTCATTGGAAACTTCTCAAACCCACACTAACGTGCGCATTTTGGACAGTATGCTCCCGATACACTATACAGTGTGTCACTTTATCGTGTCCCCCGGGAGACTTCCCTGTAGGAGCAGCCACATGTTACCTCGCAGGTCCCCAATTAGCACCTGGGTGGAGAGGAATGGTGGAGATAAAGTGCCTTACCCAAGGACACAACGGAAAAGCTGAGCGGTCCTGGGAGCATTCAAACTCACAATCATTCGATCTGTAGTCCGGAGCTCTACCGACTGAGCTATCCGCCCTCTAATACATACCCTTACAAAAAAGTTCTATAGAATTCTGTAAAAAAAATCTATAGATATTTCTATAGAGATTTCTATAGAAAATGCCTTTAGAATATGTATAGAATTTCTATACAATTTTCTAAAGAATCTCTAAAGAATTTTTAAAAAGATTTTTTCAGAATCTCTATACAATCTCTAGAGAATTTCTATGAAGCTTTCTTTAGAATCTCTAAAGAATTTCTATAAAGCTCTCATTATAATCTCCATACAATATCTAAAGAATTTCTATGAAGCTTTCTTTAGAATCTCTATACAAACTCTAAAGAATCTCTATACAAACACTAAATAATAATCAGCAATTCTCTTCATTATATAGGTCACTGTAAAATTACTAATTGTGGGAAATTAGTAATTTAAAGCCTTCATGAATCGGCTTCATGAAGCAATCACTGTCGGCTCATTTTCAAAGCTGCATCCAGCGACACTGACTTCAAATGACGATCATATCAACATTTCTGGTAATATAAAATGACAGCATCAACAGACCTTAGGTTTCATGTATAGCTTTTATTTGATAGTTGTAACCATCATCTCATCTCATACAAATTGAAACATTGATTGATTTTGTTCTGTTGGTGTACATTTCACTTACCAATAATATGCTACAGCATACCCGGTCGAAAGTTTCTATGACAAGAGTTCTACTTCTTTAGTTTTTAGAACTTTGCTCAACAATTTAAAATTAATAGGAAACACTCATCACAACAGCATGTTACATTATCTGAATAGGTAGAACAACTAATTATCATTTATTCATTTTCTTTTGAACGATACTTCAGATTTTTTGATGCTGCTATTTTGCTTCTTTCAACATAATAGGCTAATTCCTAAAAACATCAAAATGATGTTGGAAATGATCATGATTTCCCTTCATTAAAGAAATGTGGGAAATAAATCCAGTTTCCCCATTTTTAATATGGAACAATCTTATAGAGATTTTTCAATAGAGATTCTATAGAAGTCTATAGAAATCCTATAGAAGTGTGAGAAGAAACTATATCATTGTTAGGTTTTCTATACAAGGACATATTATTGAAAAATATATAGATTGTGAGGTACATGGTTGCTATATGATTTCCTGCTATTAATTGATCAAAATGTGTTTGGCATCTGTTCAGTTTCTCTATAGAAATCTGGAAAAAACATTTGCATAGAAACGCTTGCTACTTTCTATGGAACTTTTTTCTCGAAGTCTATAGAATATTTTCTCTAGAGGTATTATTCTACATAACTCTATAGAAAGTTTAGATTCTATAGAAAATTTGATTCCGATTCTATAGAAAGGCATGGATTTTATAGAGTTCTATAGGCACTTCTATAGAACATTTGTGTAGGGGTAGTAGAGACTAGCCTTGTGTGAATTGCAAGCTACACTCGTCAAGGAGCTACAGCACCCACGGTGCACTACCTCAAGCCAGATAAGGATCATACTATCTGCTCCAGAACCATCTCAAACCATGAATGACCCCTAATGGCATTTGGCAAGACATCTCGGACTAAATGTGTTGGCCCAGCATCCAATGATAATTGTGTCCCAATTTATTTAAAAGCCTTATAGCATAGAATCACTTAATACAATTTTGGGTGGCCAGATGGATAGTAGTAGTTGATCGTCATTGACTCTGCAGAGTCCATAGGCGCTGTCTCAAAGTGATGCGGCTCGACCGCCATGGTGGTGCTGAGGGCTGTATTTGTGGCATCAGACGTGTGCGAGAAACAGCATGCTGCATTACTTTTGCTACCGACATACCTGTGGCAGCTTGAATATTATCATACCAGGTCATACGAGGCCAACTTAATATTTTAACTGCACCAGGCACCTCGTCAGTATTAAGCAAGTCCCACAGGAGGCCCTGTTGTCGAGAAATGTGTCCAAACAGCCCATTTTTCTTTGCACGATAGACACATGCGAGAAAAGCCATCAGCTGCCCACCAACACATCACGAGCGAATCATTTGTTACACGATCACTCCACTTCACACAAAGCAGCAATTTCCATATTGTGCGGCTAAAGGTGTCTAATTTTGCTGATTAACCACTTGGTGGGGCCATATGTTAGTCTCAACATTACAAGGGCTATTTTAAGCAGCAACTTGGTCACAACAGAAAGTTTCGAGCTACGGAGGTATGTGCATCGGCAAAGTGTGTGGTCTTGGCTATCCCGATGTGTTCGTTGATTTCCATGGATGGATAGATGTTTTAAAAAGAGATGTTATCTAAATTATTTTATTCCAGATTCTACAGGGCAGGCAGCACCCTGTCTTTGTCTTACTCAATGAGTCATAATAAATTAGATTTCTACAGATTATGGCTCATCTAGTAACCTCAAATTGAGGATCGGTTGTGGTGCTGTGGTTACAGCACTCGCCTCACGTGCTGAAGGTCCGGGGATCGAGTCGCGGCTCTGTTACGAACCTGAAGCCATCCTTCTGTCTACCCAGCAGTAAATGGGAACCTAGTGTAACAACTAGGGATATAAAGACGGCGAGGAGATGGCCGCCACCTCACTATGCCATTGGCATGTGAAATGATGTTCCTGTAACAGACATCACACCCCTACGCTCCTTCGGGAGCATTGGACATCCTTATCGATCCTTAGTAACCCCAATTGAACTATGTGATCATGAAAGAACAACGCAAATGCGCGCCTTCTCTTCTCGATTAATATTCATAGAGTAACCAGGCATTCGTGTAACTAGAACAAACCCATCCTGCTCCCGGGACCGCCATTTAACATCCCCATCCAAGAAACGTGAGTGAAACTCCCAAACGTTAGCCACTTTACTAAATGCTGAGAGAGGGGTTAGCAACCTGTCCATCATCACTGAAGAACAGCTGTGCCAAAACATATCCAATGAACCCAATCACCCGGATTGCTCCCACCACAACGAAACCAGAAACTGCAAGACCATCAACAACTGCAATACAGCTTTTGACAAGCAAGAATCCAGGCACAAGGGCCTGTCATGCTGGCCAACAATACACCAAGCCTCCCGCCCCTCCTGTTTAGAGAAGGTCGCCAACATCACGTCGTCCCCTCCACTAAGGCATATCAGTATGATGGAAATAGAACCGGACATACTGTATGTAATGACAAAATATTTTGATTCCTTTTGAATTTGGAATGCAGGGATTTTGTGAGCCACTTGCTTCAGCCGGATCCGTCCCGCCGGCCAACAATACACCTAGCCTCCCGACACTCCTTGTTAGAGAAGGTCGCCAACATCACATCGTCCCCTCCACTTAGGCGTATCAGTATGATGGAAATAGAACCTGACACACCGTATGTAATGACACAATATTTTGCTCACTTTTAAATTTAGAATGCGGGGATTTTGTGAGCTACTTGCTTCAACCGGATCCGTCCTGCCGGCCAACAATACACCAAGCCTCTCGACACCCCTGGTTAGAGAAGGTCACCAACACCACGCCATCACCTCCCCTTAGACGTCTCAGTCTGACCGAGATAGAACCCGGCATCATCTATGAGATACGAGACACCATGGGGATCGACCCTAATCACGTGATAGAATCAGTGCTCGGGAGGCGAGCGGATGAGTTTGCTGCCCTCTATGCACTGATGCACACGAGGAAGCAGCGTCAGTGGAAGAAGAACATGAGTGACGTCAGGAGTAGCTTTGATAAACTGAAGATGGAACTAGATGAGAATGATGTCGACACAACCAGTGTACAGGGTATCATTGATTACACAGTAAGTGAGCCGGGTTAGAGCAAAGACTTGAAAATGTTTAACTTCTGCCATCTTGAATGCTTAGTGCTCAGCACTGAAAGTACACAGTTAACACTTTTGCCAATTACTCTTGAATTATTGTTGATATTAGAGTGGGAAATTTGTGGTCTTTTTAAGTGATTTATTCTATTCTTGAAGGCAGGGATTGAGATAACAGGGGAGCACGGACTAATAGCTCCCAGAAACCCATCAATAGCTCACGGTAAAGCGTCTCAATTCGTCTCGGTCAGTAGCTGCGTTTCGCGCCTCATTCTAAGATCGCCAACCAGCCCCCTCTTTCTCTCTCGCTTTGTCCACTGTTCTGCGCTATGTTGTTGCCCTCTCTTTCTCCTGCCTTCTGGTGCCCAAGTCATGCTGATGTTACTGTCGTTGTTTGGGTCTTGGCGCAATATATGCCTGATGAATTTCCATCTACTTTCCCTAATTTCAATGCTCAGATGTCCCATTTTTGCTCTCTTTAGGAGTTCCCTCGTGCTGACCCGTTCTTGCCATCTTATCCCTAGCACTCTCCCGAGGCACTTGTTATGAAAGATATCAATTCTTTTATTTTCCAGGTCTCGCATAGTAGGACAGGTGGTACCAGTTTTTTTGTTTAGCCTCATTTTTGTTCTTCTACAGATGATTTTTGAGACCCAAATCTTTTGTAGACGAATTAGTGCTCCCCTGGCTTTCCCAATTCTGTTTGTAATGTCTCCCATTTCGCCACCTTCTTTTGTCATTGTCGCACCAAAGTATACAAATCTGTTCACATCTTGTATCTCTTCCTGTTCAATATAAATACGCTCCCCTGTTGATATGCATCGCTTTTGTCTTCTGTGTATTAATGTGAAGACCAACTCTGCTTGCCTCACCTACTAGTAAATTTGTTTTTGTCTGTATCTGTTGCTTGATTGATGACATGAGGACCATGTCATTTGCAAAATCGAGGTCATCCAGTTTTGTTGTGAATTTCCATCTGATTCCATTTACACCATTTAAAGTTGCCTTTCTCATCACCCAGTCCAGCGACTGCAAGGAATAAGAAGCCTGACATACTGCACCCCTGTTTGACTCCAATTTCTTTATCAAACCACTTGGGATGTTTTGCCATTGTCCACTACTGCACTTCGCAAGTCCTCATGAAAAGCTTTCACATTCTGACAATCTTCGCTGGTATTCCATATTTTCTCTCAATATTATCGAGAGGCTCTCACAGTGTATCGAGTCGTAAGCCTTTTGAAAGTCAATGCAGTTCAGATACAGTGTTGCCTGCCATTTGTTAGATTGCTTGATAATATTCTGGAGGAAACATATCTGTTCAGTTGTCCCTCTGCCCTTTCTAAACCCTGCTTGTTCCTTTCTCAGCTTGTGGTCGATATGTTCCTCATTCTATCTATCACAATCTTCTAAGAGTTTTGCTGGTGACAGACAGCAATGTTATTCCTCGCCCGTTTTTGCACTCTTTCAGGTTTCCTTTCTTTGGCAGTTCAATGATGAGCCTTATCTTCCAGTTTGTTGGGATTTTTTCAGCCCTCCAAATCTTGTCAAGAAGTTATTTGACTCCGATTGCAGTAAACGCTTTATCTGCTTTTAAAGTTCGGCTGTGAACAGGTCTACGCCCAGGGCTTTGCCATTTGTTAGGTTCCATAGTGCATGATGTATTTCATACAGACTTGGTTCCTCAATATCAATTTCCTCTATTGGATAATTATCCCCATCATCAACAATTAGTGGATTCTTTCGATTTTTTAACTTCATGGGGGGCTACAATTTTTACAAAAAGAGCCCCAGGTGTAAAAAATAATCTGCACTAAAATTTCAAGAGAGAGCCCCAAAAAGTGAACATATACACTGACCTTGAGGCTAAACATTGACTCCAAAGAATATTAAACACTTCAGAAAAATTCTGCCCAACAAAGGAGTTCAAGTTACATCAATTCCAGTACATATTTCTTTTTCGACAAAAATGAGTTTATAGCCCATGGCATCCTGATCAACCCCGGGAACCAGGGGCTACTTTGAAGAAAAAAAAAACCCTGGGCTTCACATTCCTATCTCAAACCCTGCTTCCAGGTATCAATTTTCGATTACTTGCCGAAGGACAATAATCTATGTGGTCACGACTGGGTGTGCATGTGTGTCTGTGTGTTTGTGTCTGTAACACAAAGCTCATAACACCTTTATCTCAGCAGTGGCATGGTGGGTTGATGTCATACTTGGCACATGGATTGCCCATGGTGAGTAGATGATCCCTATTGATTTTGGTGCCAATCTCATTAATATTCATGAGTGGGCGGGGCTTAGAAGCGATTTCTTTAAATTTGAATATCTCAGCAACCGTATGTCCGATTTTGTTCAAACTTGTTTTGGTGGCATTGGTAGGAGGTGGGGTACGTGTTTAGGTTAGTAACTTATTGCATCTCATTAATATTCATGAGGGGCAGGGCCAAATGTAATTTTGCTGAAAATTGCTCGTAACCACATAATCTTGGCAGTGGCATGATGGATTGGTGTCATACTTGGTACATAGATTGCCCATGGTGAGTGGATGATACCTATTAGTTTTGGGGCCAATCTCATTATTATTCATAAGTGTGGCCTAGAAGCAATTTCTTCAAATGTGAAAATTTGGGCAGCCAATTGTCTAATTGTGTTCAAACTTGTTGTGGTGACATTGGTAGGTGGGGTATAGTGTAGGTTAGTACTTATGGCATCTCAATAATATTCCTGATGGGCGGGGCCAATGTAAGTTTGCTTCTAACCACGTAATCTCGGCAGGAGCGTAGTGGATTGATGTCATACTTGGTAAGTAGATTGGCCATAGTGAGTAGATGATCCCTATTGATTTTGGTGCAAATTTCATTAATATTCATGAGTGGGCAGGGCTTAAAAGAAGTATTTTTAAATATGAATATCTTAGCAACCGTATGTCCGATCTTGTTCAAACTTGTTTTGGTGGCATTGATAGGCATTGGTGGCATTTGGTACAATGTGTAGGTTAGACCATTATGGCATCTCATTAATATTCATGAGGGGCGGGGCCAAATGTAATTTTGCTGGAAATTGCTCGTAGCCATGTAATCTCAGCAGTGGCATTGTGGATCGATGTCCGTCATACTTGGCACATGGATTACTAATGATGAGTAGATGATCTCTATTGATTTTGGTGCCATTCTCAATATTATTCATGAGTGGTGGGGCTTAGAAGCAATTTCTTTAAATGTGAATGAATGTCTTGGCAACATATGTTCAATTTTGTTCAAGCCATGTAGGTAAGTCAATCTTATTGCCAATCTAAATCTCATTGCCAATCTCACTTATATTATTGAGAATGGCTTAGAAAGCAATTCTTAAAATGTCAATATCAACTTGGCAATCATATGTTGGACTTTTTCAAACCTGTATTGGTGGCACTGGCTTGTGGGGGTGGGAAATATTTTAGGCATGGGAATAGCAATGTCTACTTGGTTAGCAATGTGGCAGCATCAAACAGGTAATAAATTAATGGCCTTACCAGACCATGCACTATGCACTTTAAAGAGGCAAGTAATCACAAAACCTTCTTGGTTTTCT
>JAODUJ010056341.1:0-12059 GCA_027564615.1 Psolus chitonoides | reverse complement strand
ATGTTATAGATCTGACAAAAAGTTGGGGGATGGGCGTTCATTGGAGCATGGGCGATCATTAGAACCTTTACGGTAAGAACTCCTGATTCAATGCGATCAATCCGTCCTTCATCTTCTGAAAGTAACACAACATAAATCACCTCTAATTCATCAGTTACGGGCAAAACAAAAGTATTAAATCCCTGGGCCGCCCAGTCGTCTTGTATTCAATCTCCTCAAGTCCGTTAGAAATAACGCAACCTCCTCCAACCAACCAATTACAGAGCAGCATATATATTTCCTTTCCACGGAATCGAGGACTGCCAGTTTTGATAAAATTTTGGACACAGTACCTTGTCGATACTCATTACTGCATGTTCATAAAGGCTAGCTGTTAACATGCGTCGGTGACCATGCAAATTGGAGAAGTAGGGTGTGTTTTTACTTTTTGTTCTTCCATTTTGCATGGATTTTCCATTTTTCAAACTCCAGGGTTATATTAATTAATAACTGTTAATGTGATGGTATTTTTTTTTATGAGTGGGTCACAAAATAAATTCCGAAAATCAAACTGTCAGCAGGTTTAATTATTTGATTACTTACCTATACACTGGTTGACTGATTCCTTAATCTCTGGAGTATTCTCATCCATCACAGCTGATACTTTGATGTAGACTTTCAGCACTTCTTCATAGTCATTAATATCATCCTGTATTAAGAGAACATGGTGTAGCAAATCTGGGAATTGATATTGGTTTTTGTGATGAACAGACATAACCTTCTTGCTTTTAGAGGATAACTATGCTCTATTAGTACTTCTGGTAGAGTTTATAGTTTAGATATCTACGGGTTCAGGAAGCCAACTGAAGCTCATCAAGGAACCCGGAAGCCAAGTGTGATCATGGATGAACACCAGCGATAGCTCGACTTCTCTTTTCGAAGAGTGTTCAGAGCGTTCAGAGCGTAACCAGGCAGGCGAGTAACTATTACAATCCCATCCTGCTCCCGGGACCACCATTTTACGTCCCCATCCGACGAACGTGAGTGAAACTCTCAGCCTCTAGCCACTTTCCTAAATGCTGACAGAGGTGGTAGCAACCTGTCCGTCATCACTGCAGGACAGCCGTGCCGAACCTAACTAATGAACCCATTTTCCCTTGCTTTCCCATCACAACGAAATCAACAACCGCAGTACAGCTGTTGGGATATGTCAGAAATTGCAAAACCATCAACATACTGCAGAACAGCTTTTGACAAGCCAGGCTTGGAATTGAACCCGAGACTCTGCGGTGAAAGTGCTCAATCATACCACTACACCACGCTTATCCTCTTACTAACCAGGTACTAACCGACTGCATGGTTAAGTGGCTAGGGCATCGGCATTTGTAGCCGAGAGGTCCAGAGACTGAAAAATGGTATACCTACTGCCATTTGTATGCTTGGTGCTCAGGCTACTTAGTATGGCACAATGGAGTAGGGACAGACAGGCATGGGACTCGTGGAGTCTCACCTGTGCACAGTATCATAACACCCCACTATTGTCCTATCTCTCTCTCTCTCTCTTTCTGGGTGCCATATCCTTTCAGTACTTTGGTTCTCCACATTTCTCTGTTCCTGGATATATGCAGTATATAATGATTTGTCAACCATCTTCTTTCTCTGGCTGGCAGCAGCCATACCATCCAATGTCCTAAGCTTCCTAGGAATGTCTGCCTTTGCCTTCCTCTATCTCTTCTGTCTCAATATGACTAGTCAGTATGAAGTTTTCCATTTCTTCTTTTCATAATTTGTGTCTTTTCATATTTTGAAGCTGACTTTTCCTGAGTGTCTTTATTGTGCTGCCCAAGGTATATGCAACATGTGCCTATAAAACCACATCTCGGCTGCTTTCAGTCTGTTCTCCATCTGTTCTGATAACGTTCAACTTTAAACTAGCATTTACATCATGCTTAATAATTATATTCATGATCATCTTTTGTCAATAGTAGAGGGAACCAACTTACCCCCAGATGTTCCAAGAGTTTCTGTTCTTTGTCACATCCCAGGCCCCAGAATTTCTTTAATGAAGGGAATGCTAAAAACTCTGCTGCAGTACATGGTGGCTGCATAGTAAAAACAACATGAAATATATCAGTTAAGGAGATTCCAAAATTCCCTGACTTTCCTGTACTTCCAATTCAGTTTTCTTGACTGCAGACATATATACATCAACTATGTAATGTTAAAGCCATGTGTAACTATTACAAGGTAGTGAGTTATTGCATGAAATATAGTCAGAACCTCAATGCTGGTTTATAGTTCTACAGGTTCAGAAAGCCAATTATGGCTCATTGAGTAACCCTATGTGATCATGGATGAACACCGGCGAAGGCTCACCTTCTCTTCTCGAATAGTGTTCAGAGGGTAACGAGGACGGCGTGTAACCATTACAAACCCATCCTGCTCCCTGGACCGTCATTTACCTTCCCTATTTGATGGACGTGAGTGAAACTCTTAGCACTTGGCCACTTTCCTAAATGCTGAGAGTGGTGGCGATAACCTGTCTGCTGCCACCACCACAGAACAGTCATGCCGAAACATATCCAATGAACCTAATTACCACACAGTTGATTGCTTCCAGAAATTGCAAGACCATCAACAACTGCAATACAGCTTCTGACGAGCAAGAATCAAGGCATGAGCGAGATTTTAACCCAGGCCTCTGCAGTACAAGTGGTCACCCAATCTACTGCACCCCGCTGGTGTGATGTTGCATGATACTGCACCACGCTGGTGTGATGTTGCATCACTCAATCACTGCACCACGCTGGTGTGATGTTGCATGATACAGGGTTTCACACATGTATAGCAAACCTGGAATGTTAGTGCATCAATTTATTTTCTACTCATTCAGAACAATAAAATGAGACTCATTGAAATTATTTCATATTCACAAAACAGTATCTTTAATGTGTATAATCATATCCATATTCAGCTGGTTTCAAACATTATGGTCTTGGTGTATGATATTTAATTATATTGTATCCGTCGAGACAGTGTCTTTATAATGTGTATAATCATCTTCATATTCAGCTGGTTTCAAACATCACAATCTTGGTGTATGATATTCAATTCTTCTGCATTCGTTGAGACAGTGTCTTTAATGTGTATAAGCATCTTCCATTTCCGCTGGTTTCAAAACATGATGGTCTCGGTGTATGATATTCTATTATTTTGTATTCGCTGAGACAGTATCTTCAATGTGTATAATCATCTTCATATTCAGCTGGTTTCAATCATAACGGTCTTGGTGTATGATATTTGATTATTTTGTATTCGCTGAGAGTGTCTTCAATGTGCATAATCATCTTCTGCTGGTTTCAAACAATACAATCTTGGTGTATGATATTCATTTCTTTTGTATTCGCTGAGACAGTGTCTCCAATGTGTATAAGCATCGTCCTATTCCGCTGGTTTCAAACATGATGGTCTTGCTGTACGATTTGCCTTAATCCTGTGTCATAGTCTTTTGTATGTAATCGTAGGGTTAAGAACATGTTCAAAACACACCAGAAATTTGGCACTGTTCTACAGCACGCTACGATATTCAAATTTCTATGAGAATATAGACTTGTTCGCGGTGACGTCACTGGTTGGCGTCGTGTTGTCTTATCGGCACTGTGTTCGTATGCAATGCCATAAGTCACTTGTAGAATTCTTGCTATACATGCAGTGCCAACCAACTGTTGGATTTCGACATAACGCTTTGTTTACAAACGAAAACGTCCCGCGAACGAGTCTATTGCACCAAGTGGGGTGGGATTTATTATTGGTGACTACTTTTCCAGACCTGGGTGATATTTTCAATCACATAATTCAGTGTCGACCCTGAAAAAGCGATGAGAACAATGCTAAAACTAAGCAAGCAACAGAGCCATCATTGCTTGGTCAGAATCAAGTGTTCCCTGGTTCCACTAGACCAGGGCTCCTCAAATAGCGGTGCATGGCATGGGTTCAAGTGGCACATGGAAAATTGTGAAGAAATAGCACCAATGGTGCAGAATAGGTTGTCCGTTTAGATTAGTAATCATCCTGAAGTAATGTGATATCTGAACTTGACCTCAGACCTTGGTATGTGACCATTAATCTCGATAACATATGAAGGTACCCATGTTGCATTTATGATCAAAGTTTGGTTGTAATTGGAAATGAGACAAATTTTCTCAAGTTATTTTATAAGCTGATATCAGGTGACCTTTGACCTCACCAACATATGAAGGTACCCATGTTGCATCTATGAACCATGTTTGGTTGTAATTGGACTTCAACTTTTCAAATGAGACCAACTTTCAGGTTATTTTATAAGTTGACATCAGATGACCTTTGACCTTGGTATGTGACCTTTGACCACACTAACATATGGAGGTACCCATGTTGCATCTATGACTCAAGTTTGGTTGCAATCGGTCCTTGCCTGGGTGAGATATGGACAAAACAAAAAGTGTGTACCAAAAGTTTGACACACACACACACGGACACACACACAGACAGACGAAGCATGCAGCCATAAGGCATGGAATTCCGCGAAAAAAGACGTGGAATTTTGCGAAAAACATGGATTTCATCAGAAATGCAGAAAAAGCTCATGCCTGTAACTGGTGTTACATACATGGCACATTGACCAATAAAGAATTGTGCATTCCGCAATGTAAAATTTTCTTGTGGGCAAGAGAATATGGTCTTTAAATTCAATTTCTGTACACGGTCCTCATAAAAGTTTGGTTGATCCTTTTAGTTTTTTTCACCGGAGACCGGAACCCTAAACACTTTTGTAGTACCCGTACCAGTACTCGAGTACCAAATCCTGTACCTGTACTCATGTCCAGGGACCCGTACTTGTACCTGTACATGATCTTTACCCGTATTCGTACAGGTACTCTCCATTCAATTTAGCTGTGTACCCATACCCGTACTCACCGTTCAGGACCCGAACCCGTACTCACTACCTGGTAGCCGTACTCGTACCCACAACTCGTACCCACAGTACAAGACTGCACAACTCGATAAAATCAAGTTAGAAAATGTTCCACTTTTGATGCGCGTCGATCAGCGACTTTTTTCGAGTGACCAATCATTGTCCTCTATTGGATCATATAACTGGCTGGGTAAAGTGAAGACTATAACAAGAACGCAACTGTGCGTTGTGATTCCTTGCCATTTTTTTGAGCGATAAAGAAAAAGATGCCTGTAGTGTGAAAGCATAATATCGTGTCCCAACATCGTGTCACATGTTGTGTGAAATGGCCTTTATTCTGTTTATTTTTTATCTTAACCTCTAAATAAGATATAACGTTACATTTCTTGCACTCAATATTCTGTAAATGAAATTGGTCTTCAAATTCAATGTTGTACATGGTCCTCATAAATGTTCGATATTTATCCTTTAATTTTTTCACCTCAGACTGCTTCAAAATTCTTTACATTTCTTGTGAAGGCCCCCCGTCATACCCACATTTGTGTGGAAAATTGATGTTGAATTGGATAATCAATCAATCATTGGGATCCTAAATGGCATTATTCCATGTTTTTTTTCTTCAACCTCAACAACTAAACAAGATATAACGTTACCTTGAGCTCGATATCCTGTAATACCTTCGAGAAGTGTATATTTTAACCTAAGCCTCTGCTCGTCATACTTGGAGCTGAAAAAGTTTTTTCCTTCGCTTGTAAATCAAGACAACACAAGATCTACAATTTCCTCAGGGAATTCCTGTTTTCTCTGCAGAAATATCTTCACGGTTTACGTTTCACAAAATTCATGAGAGAGCAACAAAATTCATGACAGAAGCAACAAAATTATGAATGCAATGAAAGGTATCGATGATACGACCTGCTTTCCACTAAATTCGATCAGCCATGCATTAAATTTATACCGCATATAAATAGCACAAAATGAGTCGAAACGTGAAAAATGCACGGAACTTGAGAAGTGGAGTGTAAAAAGCTAAGCTCATGTTTGATCCATGATTGATATATGTTACATTGACGTGCGGGAGTCGAGAAGATCGACTACGAGGATAACTGACAAAAATCTGGTCGATATAGTACAGTGATATGGAGAGGATAGGTACTTATGGCTTAAATGAGCTCAATGGTTCTGCAGCAACTCGGATTAAAGGGGCTTAGTGAATTTGTGTATTGTAAATTGTTGTCTGGTCTAAGCCAAACAATACTACAGTTGTCAGATAGAGAATTCAAAATAACTCAGACCTCTGTGTCCGGATTCATGACATTAACTTATGCACAAAATCTTGCGCAAGTTCTAATTATGCAGCATATCTTTCATTTTCATCACAACTTTGTGCGTAAATGCATGCAAGCCTAAAAGTAACATTGTGATTTTCACTTACTAACCTCTTTTGCAACAATATTTCAACAGGAAAATCCACCATCCTCGAAAGGGAATATATTCCACATATGATAACCTATTTATCAATCATTTATGTCTTAATTCCAGAGATTATGGTTTGAATATTGCTTAACAAAATAATTTGTTTGGTTGCATTTGTTCACACTGCACCTGACATACGTAACTGAAAGCTCCGTCCGTAAAGGCTGCAATATAGTATGCGTGAACCAATTAACGCGCATTTAATGGTCTGTGTGCCTTGTGACTTTGATTGTTGTATTTCCAGGAGACATCTGTTGTCAAGAATACATGCATCAAGCTTGTTGAAATAGAGAGCGTGGCCGTTTTGTAACGAGGTTACAAAAGTTAAAAATAGACTGTTTACGTTACTTTTACCTTTACAAACAGCGTACGCAAGCTTTGTGAACAGCATTTAGGAATGTGCGTACGAATTTCATGACTTTATTGGCATACGGCCGTACACTAATACTTCCCACACAAATGTGGGTATGACGGGGGCCTTCACAAGAAATGTAAAGAAAGTTGAAGCAATTACCTGGTGTTATGACTTGAATGCCCTTCCTAACAGTCTCCTCAAAGAGGATCTAGTTAATAACAAATGAACTCCACAGAACTGACTGACAAACAGCGAGCAGTCTACTCAAGGGTTGAATACAGGGTATCCAACTCCCAGAGCAGACCAATTACCTCACCAGGTTGCCAAAAATGCAAGATATGGAATAGCAAACCAGCGAGCTGTTTATACTCAAAGGCTGAACACAGCTAGAAGACTAATTGCCACACCAGCTTAACCATGCAGTTCAACATTTGTTGTAATCTTTAGCCAACTTATAAACAATGAAACATTTACAAGTTTTGAGTACCCTCCTTGGCTGGAATGAAAACTTGCTGAGCTCTTTTACTTATTGATATAAGTAGACTTTCTAACAGTGTCTGTTATTGGCTAACTTCTAATCGTTGTAGGAAGTGTTAACCGATCACAAGCCACGTACAGGTCTTCATGAAGGATAACAGGTCATTGCTATATGTAGGCCTCGAGAAAAAGCACAATCGGGGATATCTCGACAAGATTCTTGTCTTTTAGGTAAAATCTCGATTTCTGTACTCTGTGCAGAATGGGTCCCAATATTCATGGGAAGTTCCAGTTACAGAAATTAAGCTTTTGAACCCGCACGCACCAAGTTTTTGCAACATTGATCCAAAACATATGGAAACAACTCCTATCACATGTTAAAACTAACAGCTTTTTCTAATAATTTCTCGATTACAGAATAAGCACCGCAGTCGTCAATGGTGTACTGGCTACGCCTACTCATCAATAATATTATTCAATAAAATTGTCATATGTACCTACTAATTGGTTTTGATTTTCAATGGAAAAACTAGCAAAATTACGCAATAAATACCACGCCAAAAAGCAATCTTGTTCCGTGCATGTTTTTTATACTTGTGAGTGTTGAGTGTTGACCTACAGTTGAAGACTTTTATAAGCACGCACCATTCTCAATAAAGACACTTTCAAATTTCGGGAAATCTTGCTTTCACGTGTAGGAATACTCACTTTTTATCGGGTGCAATTGCGCTATTTCTCAAACTCTAGCTATAACAAATAGTTTTGGCAATGTTGGTTCGCATTTCAAATTTTAGCGTCTCTGGAAAATAAATTTCTATCGGCGCTTTATAAGATTTTATAGCATTGTATTGCCGGGCCTTGGTTACAACATTGAGGGTGATTCATGGTTTCGCTGGGTGACCAGATAAATCAATCAATCAAATGACATTTGTATAGCGGCAAAATCATACAAATGCTCTAAGGTGCTTGAAACATAGACTTTACTGCTATATGCCTCACAAAACAGGTGGGCTTTAGGAAGAGTGTGTTCAGGAAGTGTATTCCATATCTTGGGAGCATATACTGTTCAATCAGCAAATGAGACACATCGGGTCTTGGGCTCAACAAGAAGATGCGACGAAGAACTCAAAGAACGAAGACGTCCTGTTGGACACTAACTTGGAGCATATATGTTATTTTAGGAGGAGTCTGGTTATGAAGAGCTTTGTAGACAAGCATGAGTATTTTATAGTCAATCCTTTGTTTTACGGGAAGCCGGCGAAATTCAACGAGCTCAAAAGTGATGGAATCAAACTTAAACTTGTTATTAAATCAGCCTAGCGGAAGTCCTCTGGACGTTTTGAAGCTTATTTAGGAGACGATTCGTTACGCCTATCAAGAGGCTGTTGCAATAGTCAAGCTGTGATGTTACCAATGAATGTATGGCCATTTTTGTAGCTCCAGTAGTCAGAAATCTATGCGCTCTACCAATGTAATCCTCATCATTCTGGACGCTCCGAGTGATCCCACGCATCTTTACTAGTTCACACGCTGCTCGACACTATGCTGTAGACGGAGTTGCTCGACCATGTCCAGTGGCACGGGCAGGTGCAGCCGTTACGTGGAATGCGCTCACAATGGCCAGGGGCGTAACCTGTTTCCTGCTTTCTGGAGGCCCATGGCGAATGATCCTGAGATATCAGAGATGTAGCTACCGTGGGTGGTCGGCTCCGACCACCACTTGGGTCTGCCAACCACCACTGGGGTCTTAAAGGCCCCCTGCAAAGATTTTAATGCAAAATTGCATTGCAAATGGATAGAAATGAACTGCAAAGTGCCACAATAAATCATTACTTGTGAAAAAAAG
The DNA here is from genome assembly GCA_027564615.1 of Psolus chitonoides. Taxonomy (NCBI): domain Eukaryota; kingdom Metazoa; phylum Echinodermata; class Holothuroidea; order Dendrochirotida; family Psolidae; genus Psolus; species Psolus chitonoides. Next base: position 2,972 of record JAODUJ010056341.1, on the reverse strand, counting down.
AGGCCATTTTAGGTCCGGTTGGTCAAATTCGCAACCGCCACTGAAAAAATTCAACCACCACTCAAAATTCCTAGCTACATCCCTGAGAGCTATTATAACAGTGTCTGTGTTGACATGTGCAGTGCAAGTAAAGCGAGGGCGCCATCGAATCATAGAACAATTCCTCGCACTGATATTCTTGACCGACGTGAGCGAAGAGCGCCAGCCATTGGCAGTGATACCTATCCCTCATCATTCTGGACGCTCTGAGGGGGCAGAGAAATATTAAGTAGTTCACCCACCGCTCGACCATGTCCAGTGGCATGGGCAAGTCCAGCCGCTATGTAACTGCTGGGATGCACACACAATGGCCATGGGCATGACCTGTTTCCTGCTTTGGAGGCCCTGGGCGGGTGATCCTGCCTCTCGTATGATGAGAGTTAATGAGATGGAAATTAGCAGATGAAGTGAAATGGTGGATTTGAACCATGAGGTTACCTTTTTCCCCCTTCTTTCTGCACAAAATTCCTTGGGTCAAGACCTGATGTCAAGCTGAATTTTGGAAAAAAGTATTCTATATATCATATATATGTCCCCAAAACTGACCTGGTTTGGAGATTTACAGCGATACTTGCCGATCTACAGCAGTTAGCACTTTGATCTACCATAGCACAGGCCCTAATTGGTGGTAGCTTTTGCTACGGTCCCCACCAGTTCCCAATCCTCGCCACCTCTACCCCTACTGGGTAAAAGGTACCTTCTTCCCTTTTCCTATCACCAGGTTATTTCCCTTGCGAGATTTTTTTTTAATGGATATTTAGGGGTTCAGGAAGCCACTTAAGGCTCATCGAGGAACCCTGACCATGTGATCATGGATGAACACCGGCGAATGCTCGCCTTCACTTCTCGAATAGTGTTCAGAGGATCCTACTTGGCTCATAAGGGCAGGTGCTCAAAAACCTGTTTCCTCGACATGAAGCGAAGTAGAGTATACTACTGGGGTGGACTGGTGCAGGCAGAGTAGAGTGTCTTGCTCAAGGACACACCATAGCACTCCAGATGGTACACAAACTCACAACCCTTAGGTCAAGAGTCGCACGCACTACCGACTAGGCCACTACGTCTACAGTCCATCGCTGGATGACCCCTAGGCGAAGCTAGTACCTAGTTACAACTGGGTAGACTGTAGCAGACAGAGTGAAGTGTCTTGCTCAAGGACACACCATAGCACCCCAGGTGGTACATAAACTCAGAACCCTTAGATCAAGAGTCGCACGCACTACTGACTATATAGGCTTCCACATCCCCGATCACCAAGTAATGCATGTTTCTGTTTGGATCAGTCCATCGCTGGATAACCCCTAGTCAAAGCTAGTACCTATTTTCAGCTGGGTAGACTGTAGCAGGCAGAGTGGAGTGTCTTGCTCAAGGACACACCATAGCATCCCAGGTGGTACACAAACTCAGAACCTTTAGATCAAGAGATCACCAAGTACTACTGACTAGGCTTCCACATCCTTGATCACCAAGTACTACATGTTTCTGTTTGGATCAGTCCATCGCTGGATAACCCCTAGCCGAAGCTAGTACCTATTTTCAGCTGGGTACACGGTGCAGGCAGAGTAGAGTGTCTTGCTCAAGGACACACCATAGCACCCCAAGTAGTACACAAACTCACAACCATTGGATCAAGTGATCACCAAGTACTACTGACTGGGCTTCCACATCCCCGATCACCAAGTACTACATGTTTCTGTTTGGATTTTTGGATTATGCTTCAACTTGGATTTTCCAGTTGGATCTGATTTCATGCTTTTCCTGTAGAAGAAACCTTCCTGGATAAGATTACTGCTGGTAGATCGGTGGGTTGAAGGTACATACAGGGTTTAGCGAGGGCAGATCCAGGGGGGGGTGTCCCCTTTGATAATGTTTTGCTTATTTAAAGAGGCTTAGATGCAAACTGGTCCAATCATTTATCTTTTGAAGTACACTCATGGCCGTAAGGGGGGGGGTCGGTTTCCCCCTTCCCCTGGATCTGCCCTTGGGGTTTAGTAGGTTTGCTCGAGTAAAAATGTCTAATGATCTTTGTTTACTCCCAAAATACTCTATAGAACAGAGATTAGGAAACAGTTTCAATTTCTTCGGCATCAAAATAATTTTCACGTTATGTATTTCAAGGTAGTCAAAATTGTTGCTAGCTTCAAAAAACGTGTGTTCTCGTTTACGTTCCTAAAAATACATGGTACTCATTGCACGATTTCTCTTATAGACTGGACCTGAAGTTATCGTTTTCATATTACAGCAATAGTTTTTGGAAAATACTGCGAGACACCCTTGAATGTCCTTTCAATCAATTATTTCGCCAAATTCTAATCAATTATACTTGGGTTAAACCTCGGACAAAAGCACGATCATAATTATTGGGAATTTCTGGTGATATATATGACAAATTGTGTTTCGAAACTGGTTTTATTGATATGAAGCCATAGTCATTGAAAAAAGTTCTCCTTTTACTCTCTGCAACGAATTCCCTTATTCCTTTATCCCGTTTGCATGGCTATGAATTATAGGAGATCTGGTTGTAATGATTCAAATCTATATGGCAACCCTAAACATACCTTCTGTACACCAGTTCACCCCCTTCTCTATACCCATCCATGCCATTCATTACCTACGTTATTGATCCATGTGTAGAATATGAAAGATTGATGTCGCAGCCAAGGATATACAGTGAAGTAATAATATCAGCCCGCTCAGTGGCGTAGCCAGCTTTTTAGTGTGAGGGGGAAAAAAAATTCTGTCCCCATTTTAGGGGGGGGCAAAACTAAATTTCCATCCCCATCTTAAGTTTCAGCATCGAAAAACAGCCAAAAAAGCAATAATTTTCCTTGACATTGTCCCCATTTCTTCCCCGAAAGTTTCTGTGCAGTGGCACTCTTCCCCCCCCCCACTGAGCTGCCCGCTGGACCAATTTGCCAAGTGGGCCCGCACCA
>JAODUJ010056231.1:0-12063 GCA_027564615.1 Psolus chitonoides | reverse complement strand
TGTAATGGTGTTCACTCAGCCACTGAGCCAAATGTAGGATTTTTAGGGAAATAAAGAACTTACAAATATGTATGATTCAATAATTGTTATGAACTGTTTTAGTAGAATGTTACTACAGATAAGTTGTAGATAATTGTTTTCTCTTTCCAACCATATGATTTTTTTGGAAAAATGTGTTGCTAAAAAAAAAAAAATTCTCAATGTCGGAAATTCTCGACATTCGTGGCTGGTGATACATTGTAAATGTCGGAAATTCTCGACATCCGAGTGATAAGAGTTAAAACATTATTTTAGGTTAGGATTGTAATATATTCATTGTTAAATTTTAGGCAATAAGAGTAGTTATTAATATTTCTAAATTAGGACATTGTCAGAATAGACATCGTTTGGGGAGCTAAATAGCTAGGCCCTATTTTCCCATTAGAATACTGTAGCATAGGCCAAGTGATAAAAGTTCAGGATTCAGTTGAAACTGACTCATGTTTCATTCAAACTACTGAAACATTTCAACACAAGGATAGGAAATATCAACTTTCTACAGTACAAAATTAATCTTAGAATCACTTTTTTGGAAAAACTGAGTGTTATTCAGTAACTTTAATAAGTTGTAGAAAGTTCAAAAAGCTATGGCGATGGAGTTACGGCGATCGCCAGAGATCAATAGCTAGCCCAGTGTTTATTTCCCATTGAATTAGTGTTGCATTGGGCTATGTGGTCATGATCTTTTCCAAAATAGTTTGCATGCCAGAGTCTGGGTTAGCCCGCTCTGTAGGGCATATTCATTTGAGGCATACAGTTATGTTTCAAAGCAGGCATGTTAGCACAATGCAAACACACTTTCAGAATATATTTAACTATAATATAGACCAGAGGCGCCGGACGAAAATAATGATGTTGTCGCCAAGACCGAGAGATTACAACTTGATATTTAGGACATCATATTATATGATTCATAATTTGTTTGCACATTTATTAACAAAGCAAAGTATGAAAACAAGATTTTAATACTTAAATTCCAGTCGATGCTTATGAACATTCAATGTATTTGGGTTGAAATTATAGGCTCCTGGAGTAAAGGTAGGCCTAATTTGGGAGACTGAAAATATGAAAAAATGCAGCACTAAAAGTGTGATACTAATCGGTAATCGGCATCGGCCCGATTGTGAAATGAAATAATCGGTAACCGGCAGGGGTGGCGCCAGCTGAGAAATTTTCCCTCCTTAGCTACATGAAGAGGAGGGATCTCAAATTTTTGGTAGGGATCCTTCCCCCTCTGGTTTCATGAAAAAGAGGGATTTCAAATTTTTTGGCCGAAAGCTTGGCGCCTTGCTGATAGAACTGACCATCCCTGATGTAGAACTTAGCAGTTCGCACTGTAGTGACTGTACTGCAGCCGCAAAAAAATATATAAAAAAAAAAATGGGAGAGAATTTCCCTCCCTGCCGTTTAGAATTTGCGGGAATCCATTTTGCAATGCGCGATTCTCACAATCGTGCTGCCTAGCGCCAACCCTGCTCCTCCTACTTCCCTGTCTAAGCTGGATGCTATCTGAAGACGAGCTGTGCACGTCATTTGTATACCTGAAGATGATGCTACTTCCTTCCAAATATACCCACTGTGCCACAGAAGAGCTGTGGGAGCCACCACTCTGTTCCATCGGATTTTCTATGGTGAGGCTCCAGAACTTCTTCAACACCTAATTTCTGATCGTAGATCCTCACCAATGTGAGTCTATTGGACACCACAACCAAGCTGTTACAGTCCCTAGGTCTAATCCTCCCATCGACTGTGAAATTGTGGAACACTCTTCCTGGTTTCAAGGTGGAGGCCATTTGCTACCTTGGTACTACCTCATCAACATTTTTTCAATATTTAGGTATTTGTTGTTAACCTGTTGCATGCTAAATTGTATTAACTTGGTAAGCGCTCGGAACTGGCGTAGCTGCCTCCTTCCTCGAGCATGTGCCCGGTGCACCGGAGGATGACAGCAGTCACGGAACTGCTGGAATCTACACACAAAAGCACTCCAAGTCCCCTCCATTGTCCCCGACGAGTATATCCATTCGACACACTGAGGGGGTTGACCATTTGCTACAGTTGTGTCAATATATTTGCAAAGACCTTCCCCCCCCCAGTAATGGAGAGGGAACGCTGCCCGCGTGGACAGGTGTAGCAGAGCAGTGCTGCCATCCATATTCCCTCAAAGATATTGGCCCCAGTGATAGCACAGAGGCGTCACCACCGCCTGGTCAGTATGCGTTCAACCCGTTGCATTCTAGATTGATTCACTTGGTAGGCACGTCTTTACTTGTTCACGCAGAGCTCGGAACTGGCGTAGCTGCCCCGTTCTTCGAGCATGTGCCCGAGGCACTGGAGCGTGACAGCGGTCACGTAGCTGCCGGAATTTACACACGAAGGCAATCTAAGTCCCCTCCATTGTTCCCGATGGATATGTCCGTTCGCCGCACTCAGGGGGTTAATGTAGAAATAGGTCTTTGTCTGTAGTGAACATGGAAACAGGACATGACTTCGCAGAGATTTGCCTGCCTTCGACTACTGGATTATCCATAGCCGGGATAGTATAACCCTATAAACCACCTCCGTGGTCCCTGGCCACGACAGGCTCGAAACTGCGAGTAGCGAAAAGATACATCTAGCACAGCCAATTAGCTCAACCTAGATGATCACCCGAGGCAGCTACTAGCTCACTACGAGCAGTCACCCCTGCAGGTAATCACCTGCGGTTGTTCCCTGACCTATTCATCTAAACCTGTCTTTGTTCCCTAACCTATTCATAAAGAAAGAACGTTTAACTTGATTGATTCTATTGTCGTCGTTGTAAACTAGCCAGTAGCTGCCTCAGATGATCATTCGGCATTCCGCACGACGCCACTGGAATGTCGTGAACAATGGGTGCTGTCTCAAGCGCCTCATCGGCCATATGTTGTTGGACAAATTCCCCCTGCCCGATGACAGCCGTGGGTTATAGAGTTAAATACGCTCTTTTAGGTTTTAGAGTGTATAACCATAAGACATTACTACATGGAGTTGACCTATAGCATATTACCAAGTTGAGTAATAATAATAATAATAATAATAATATATTCATTCATAGAGCGCAACAATATGCAAATGCATTTCTATGCGCTTTACAAAAAGTCGAAGGCCAACCGGAAAGAAATGGGTTTTCAACTTTTTTTTAATATGGTCAATGCCGGTGCCTCCCTAATAGCACGTGGTAGAGAGTTCCAAGTCTGCGGGGCTTCAGCTCTAAAAGAATTGGAACCCCGAAAAGACCTGCATATAGGGTACTGAAGAAGTGTAGTATCTATAGAGGAACGAAGATTGCGGGCAGGATGATAGAGATGAACCATATCGTCCAAGTACAGAGGGGTTCCACTGTTAATGTCAAGGATTTGATCAATTAGAAGACACTGCTTGAACTTGATTCTGTGGTGTATGAGTAACCAGTGTAGGGCGACTAAAGGAACAGAAGCGCGCTCACGTTTACGCCCTCTTTTGATAAGTCTGGCAGCATTATTTTGCAGCATTTGCCAACAGTGGACTTGAATATTAAGAACGGTACTGAGTAATCTAGGCGCGACAATACAAGTGAATTAACCACAGTTTTACACGCTTCCTCATTAAGGTAACGTTTGATCTTACCAATACCACGTACATGAAAATAACATGAAGATACAATGCTAGAGATATGGGTGTTGAGATTCATCTCAGGGTCAATTACTACAACTAGGTTTCGGGCATTGCAGGAAGCCAAGGGTCGATATTAGTGTCACCAACTGTCAAACCGGGCAGTAGTTCATTAGATATAATACAAATGTTGAGTGGCAATAACGAGGAATTCTCTTTTACTATCGTTTAGTTTCAACTTACACAACAACCACTGACCAACTTCTGAAATGCTGGTCTACATGTTTGATAACAGAGTGAAGGCTATGCAGCGAGTTACGTTGGAATCTGACAAAAAGTTGGGTGTCATCAGCATAACAATGGTACGAAACTAGGTGTTTAAGTATGATGTCACACAGTGGTGTTATGGAACACAGAAAAAGCAGGGGACCAAGTACCGACCCTTGGGTGTTCTGTCCAAAAATGATAATATAATAATTGCGCTTAGATTGCTCAATTAGTTTAACAACGTGTTTGCACTGGACGATATAAATTTGTTTGTCGACTTCCAGGGTGACTTTCTCCAGCACCTTTTGAGACTTCGTCGCAGTGCTCGGGCCTCGTGAATATTGTCATCATACCACGGGTTTGGGTGGACGGCCTTCGAATTTGACTGGTTTAGAAAGGGCTAGTTCATCTGAGGCCACTGTGAGGATGTCACTATAAGCATCATATGAATCGTAAGTCATTTGCAGGAGAGAGCTGATGTGAATGTACTGTAAGATTCAATTTTGTGGTGAAGTCATCGATGTTCATCTTCTGCAGAGATCGACGTACCACTTGACGAGGCTCTACGCATGTGTGTACAAAGTCAACAGAACAAGTTATGAGGGAATGATCAGATAAAACTGGCTTTCCATCAGCAATATGTTTATTACGTGATGACGACCTCCTAGTAATTAATTGGTCTAGAATATCACCACGACAGTGGGTAGGCTCCGTAACCAACTGCATCAATCCAAACACTTCAAGTATATTATTAAAGGCCATAGCATCACTGCAATCTGGAGTATCCATATGAATATTGAAGTCCCCAGAATATTTATATTCAGAGGGGACGCTGCGATTCTGCTAGCAAGTTCCTCGAACTCATCCAGTAGATGGACTGATAATTGAAACGTTATTGCTCGTATACTCTGATGTGATGATCGAGTACTATTAAATCGATGTCAGTCGTTACCACTGATATAAGGTTCCTCAAATACTGGGGTAAAATCTACAAGAGGGGAGGCGGAATGAGCGAATGCGACGATTTTTAAGTCTCTGGCTCATTGTTTAAATACACACTTTTCAAGTTTTAAAGTGTATAACCATAAAACACCACTACACGGAGCTGGTCGATCCCACACTATCAAGTTCGATGATGTGATAACACATGAATCAATTGAAGCTAATATGTAAGCCATGGAATATGATACAGTAATTTAACAAGGTCATCTACTCTTGACATAATACAAGCTACTACGTGGCATCATTCAGACGCTCGCTTTAACGTTATTGATTCTTAGTTTTGCCAGAAGCTAATTAAACCAAATTTACCGCGTCAGCCAATGAATTCAAGTTCAACGACATACAGAAACTTATCGAGAAAGTATTGTAGCCCCTATATATACATCATGATGGACTCGTGTCACATGCTGATGGATACGAAATCAAATCATTCCACGTGTTTTTCTTGATTCGAAATATTTTCTTTTGGCTGCAGTGCCCTTCTGAGTATATATAGCCTATTATGTGAGTTGAAGTGCAACCAAGTATATGAACACACGGTCATGCATGTCTGCCCAACATTAGCTATGTCCCTGTAGCCAGGGCTAAATCATTAATGTTTACGATCATGACATGATGATATTGGAGTATAACCAAGTACAGTTAAAATGGTACATCGTTTGAAAGCATGGATTGCAAATAATGTTTCTCAGTATAAAATTGTCTTTTTTGAAAAATACTACAATAGGGTTTGTCTCCCAAATACTTAACATCTGATATATCCTGTGAATCATCATTTTAATACCAGATTGAGTCTTTTATCTGTATTTGTACCTAGGTATTCTGCAAGTCATGGTACTAAAACCTTTCATTATAGCAGTTGTATATTGTGGAACTCATTATCTGCCAAGGTTCAGCAGTGCAATCATCTTAATGTTTTTAAATCAGCAGTCAAAACATATTTTATTACTAAATTGAGAGAAGAAGAGGACTCCATATTTTTGTACATGTTTTAGATTCATGTTTTTAAATGTATTTGGTTGTGTTGTTAGAGTCGTATTTTTATTTTTACAGTGACCACAGTAGAATAAGTATTTTCTGTGTCATCCCTGCACTCTGTTTTTGTCTTTTTCTGTTATTTTGATCTTGTTTATGTACTTCATGGTTTTATTGTCATTTTGATATTCTGAGTGCAAATAAATCAAGTAAAAAACTAATACTCTTACTATCACTGGCAATCCGACACAGTGCAATATTTCACCACAACGTCACTTCGTTGACTACGTTTAAAGAATTTGCGCAGTATTGCAACATAAATAAACACAACAATGTCAATTATTTCTCAATAAAGTTACCTATACTATCAGCTATACGGTTACAGCTAACGTAATATCAACAAAGACAAAGGCATGTAACTTAAACACCTCTCAAATTAAATTGTCTCTATATAGGGGTCAAAGAATGTATACCTTAAACTGACCGTCGAGAGGACTCGTCTACTATCGCACAGACATAACAAAATAGAAATGCGATGGACCTTCATTGTCGCGTTACGAATCATTATATATGACAAGACCAACTTAGCCAACGTCGCGCCTTCCTTTGCGGCTGATCGAATGTGAGCAGGTAAGTTCAGAAAAATCAAACTTATCGTGTTTAGCGAGAACTATTTTGAAGCCCCCCCCCCTTCCCCAAGACACACACCTCATCCGACATTGTTGAACGTCGTAGAATGACATATTAACCACTGTGACCACTCGGAAAGATCAAATAAATACTTGATTATGGTCTCTTAATAATTGCAAAACGTGTGTCCACCAATGCTAAATAGAGATATTGAAACGTGAAAATACTCTGCATGAACTTTTAAACCGCAAATAGGTCTACTCCCATGCCTGGATGTATCCAAAACATTCATCAACAGCTTACAACACTACAACAATATGAAAATCTTACAAAACGTACACAACACAAAACTCAATAACGGTCAGAAAAATATTACTGCAAAATGGAAAGAAAAACTTCCTCTAAAATTTGATTCTGCGGAGGCGTGTGACTGTTTGATCTTCAAATATCAAAGAAATTTCCGTAAATAGGCTATACAACTTGAAATGACATATTCTCAACGATGGTCCCCAAATGTATAGCACCGGCATACACTTAGAACAATAAAAGGGTGTATTTACACACAAGGGTAAATATAACTCCTTCACAGTAACATTATAAGTGTTTTTCCTTCAATTACAGGTAAGCTTACAACGAAGACGACATCGAGCAGGGTTCAATATTATAAACGTAATTCGAGGAGGGCGGATAACTCAGTCGGTGGAGCTCCGGACTGCAGATCGAAAGGTTGCGAGTTCCAATCCTCTCAGGACCGCTCAGCTTTTCCGGTGTGTCCTTGGGCAAGGCACTTTACCTCCACTGCTCCTCTTCACCCATGTGTTAACTGGGGACCTGTGAGGTAACTTGTATATGTAGCGTCACGCCGTATTGTGGCAGCTCCTATAGGGAAGTCCCTCAGGGGAAACGATGAAGTGACACACTGAATAGTGCGTCGGGAGCGAACAGTCTGAAATGTGCACGTCAGTGTGGGTTTGACAAGTTACCTATGACCAGGGGTGAAATGTACTGTCGTATGATACAAGACCTAAAACTACATTATCATTATTCGGATCGGGGATTTTATTTTCCTGGACTCATTGGTCGGTCAGAAATTGTTGACACCCCTGGACATATTGGGATGTATGCCCTATAAAAACTAGAGAAGGGGTTACGATACCCAATAAATCCCGATATCAAATACTGTTCATGTGACAATCTCTTAGCCCTGTAGACATATGTACAAGCGACTCCCAATGCACTTCCCTGCTTTTTTCTGTATGACACTCAACACTTACCAAATGATGAGAAACAAAAACTTTTTTCATTGACCATAGTTTCTTTGTAATAATTGGGAGCAAATATTCTAGTGCGGGATTAGCTTAAAGACCACTCTGGTCTTACTTTGCTCCCTTTCATATCTTCATCAAGAACACACATCATTGTTTTCTTTCGTTACATAACCAACGGCAACCTACTACACACGCATCGCCGCTCAAATCTCTCTAATTTCTCTCGAGATCGAAACATGGTAATCACTGAGATCAAATAGAGATCACAATATCTTAAGATTTCATCTTCCTCAACAAGTTATATCCCCACCAGCCATCCTTAAATTCCCCTCCTCAAGCCTCCAGTATCGGGGGCTCAGACCCGCCTCTCTCGGCTAAAGATCTCGAGTGGTGTACACGATATACTCAAGTTGGCTGCTGGTTTGTTTTTTCGGAGAATCTCTTCCCGATTGACACCGGCGGCGTTATATAATTCTCTCTACTGTCAGAAGCTTATAAACATCGCTGTAGGTGGAATAAATTATCGTGCATCTACTAATTCGTGTACAAATAGGCTTATCGTATGGCTTTCTTAAATCTACGCAATAGCAGTTTCTCTCTCTTCTGGTGTTACTTAAATAAGTTTATGAGCTGTTTACGTGAAGCGTGCTGATCAAATTAGTGTAAATCCTCGTCCTAGTTTTCTCATGTAAATTTGTAAAATGCTGCTCATTTCCCTGCTTTTCTCGAGCAAAGGTGAAATTAATATTCCTCCTCCTCGCCCTACTTTTATCTCAAGTCTCAGCTTCTCAAGTTATATCTGATATACCTTGAGGTACCTTGAAGAATATACTCACGCAAAATTGAGAAACCGTAGAAATTGCTACTTTTTTCTTCTTAATATTATTATAACAGACGTGTATACTTCATAAAATGTCACCACACTTCAAATCTAAAGTTGAAGTCTTGAACATATTAGAGCAGTATTTTGAGTACTGTAGCCTAGACCATCAAAACCTCATACCGCTGTCAGTTAGCATACTTCAAAACTGGGGTATGTCACTCTATCTTAGTAGACGAACGATCGTATTCCGAAATAACATAACGGACTTCACAATCAAAAGGCTGTTTTAAAAAGGCATCGTCGCCTCAGGTACCTAGCGGATTTGCACTGACGTCATGAACGGGGTGGTCACGTGCTTAGTGCATCCGACTTGAAACCGGGAGATCAGAAGTTCGAATCTAGGCCGGGAGCCTGGAACACACCAAAAACATAAAAATGGTGTAGGCCTACATATTGAGTAGAATACGCTTAGCATGGGGTATTGAGTTCCGACAATCCGCTTTGCAGGCTAGTCAGAATAGGGCTAAATCCCTCAAGCAAGAACCTGCATGTGGAGGGCGGCACCCAGCCATATGCTTATGAAGTGGTGAGGGGGTAAACATGACTTGGAGAGTATTTTACATTCAGCCCATACACTAAATGATGAGGCATTCGATCATCGCCCCCTCCAATGTTGACATCCTCACCTAGGCTACAGGACCTAAGATTCAAATTCAGAGTGAGGCTTTGAATTTCGCATTTAGAATTATGTTTCACCGAAATAAGAACCAGTCACTAATTTGATGAATGAGTTAAAGTTACATTTACTGACCTCACTCAGTAAAACGATGATGATGAATTTCACTCGCGATTGGGCGTTCGACCCGCATTAACTGGCCAACAGTCTATAATATAACGGTCCGAATATTATAAAGTTCATAAAAGAAACTAAACGCAAAGTGGTTTCAATCAAGAAAAAGCTGACTTGTTTGGGAGTAAGAGCAATCGAATAAACTTTCAATATTTTCCCTAACAGTGAATAGAATACTGTTTAGCCACCTTACCACTAAAACTAGGTCATTCAATTTTGAACAAAATTGATGGCGATATATAAATATAAATATGGCACAGGATAAATTCCCACAAAAAAAATCTAATTTGTTTCCATTAAATCGATATAGGTCTAGAACTGATAACGGTCCGGAACATTTTTTTCGAAACATTAGTGACGTATCTGTTGTCATAGCAACTGCAAAGGATTAAAAGCACAATTTAATAACAGGCTGTGCCATATGTCAGCCTATAAATCGTGAATAATTTCCGTCGTTTTGATCAAAAGACATCGAAGATACAATGACATTATTTCGCTCCAATTTTCCGCTATAAACCCCGTGATTGAACCAACAACTTTTGAACTGTCACCAAATCATTTTATTCCAGATGTTGGTAAAAAAGTAGTGGTGATCTATTTGCGGGGAATGTTCTCTGGGGAATTGATACAGCAACTTCACAATATACAGTTCAGTTCCAATTACAATCAGACCATTTAAATGATCTAATGCTTTGCTATTGACAATGCTAAAGAAGAACTGAACGCAAGGAAAATATTATCAATATTGTATTTTATTTAAAAATTTAACACATTCGAATGCTTACAGTTCCTTACAGCCAATTTCATTTGTTTAAAAACGAAAATAATATAGAAAATAACGGGGGTCGTCATTTTTCTTAAAAACGCTGCGATTCTGAAGGTCATGTGATATTTTCTCCAAACTCCATAGCCCACTAGAATTAATTATAAGACAAGGTGGAAAATTCATCGGCCATCAACAGCGATATTTACAGTTACTAACAAATCATTTCTTACAAAGTTCTTGGCTAAGACTATCACTTAATTAATTGGTAAGGTAATTAAAGGTTAGTAATAAACGATAATACCTCTCAGAAATACGATATCCATCAGTCTAGCAAACGATGCCTAGTCCGTCAACAACGTCGGTCTATTCTAGCCTAGGGTGGCCAACAAACGATGTGGCCCGCAGCAATGTTGTTGTACGTAACAACTCACGCGTTTTGCTACAAATGTGCTCGTATCGTTAAAAATCATTCTTTGGACAGATTCTGGCTTCTCGGCGATTATTTAGCACGAATAGCTGAAACCTCTATTGCAAATAATGAACGGCTAGTACACGGCCTCTCGGCCATAGCAACACGCCTACATGAATCCAATCAGGGTTGTCATTTGGTTGTTTGCACAACCACCGTTTGATATCTGCCTTGCGCATTCGGAAACAATGCCTAAAAAGCCGAAGATGTTTTCACTTTTATTGTGATTCTATTTTCAAATTTCAATCAATAAAATATTTTATTTTTCCCATGTTCATAATTTGTTGTGAGACAGGTAGATATCATGTATGGAGCAAGCCCGAACAGTTACGAGTACTCGGCATCTCTATTACCGATGTCTATCGCCCGGTCGCTGGTGTTTTGCTGGTCGTTTTAAGATCCAATTTCTCTCCACTCTTAAATTGTATGCTTTCTATGAAGAATATCATTTGGATAAAATCTCAGGCTTGACACTCAGGCATCCTGGAAATGTATTTGTGTTTTTGGACTTTGCAAAAGAAAAAAAGAAAAAGGCCATTTCTGATGCCCTCATTTACAAAAAGTGTGCACGAGTCTTCCGGGAAGTCTTTATAAACGTTTTGCTGAGGGAGGAAATACGTCATCACACAAGGTAAACAATAGTAACATGGTGGCGCCCGTGACTTTTTAGAGCTTGAGAAAATCTGGTCGGAAAAATCACAAAAGTAGGTATTCGGGCAGTGCATACTGGATATATTAAGGCTAAAGGCATACATGTATTAAGCATCTTGCAAGTAAGCAGCAGCAATTTTGGCCATGGTTTCCTCTCCTCATAGTGTGACGTTGGCGGAAACAAAAAGTAGGTGAAACATCCAATGCAAAACAATCATGTTGATACAATAAATTCAGCTCTTCAAACAAAACTTCTGAATTCACAAGACCTGGTAATTGAATGGTCGATAACCTATCACTAAAAAATTGAAACTTATAATCTTGCTAAAAAGCTAATGTTTCTGCACGAAAATGGCATTACTGAAGAGGGTTAGTGCGCGAGTGAGTGTTTGTTTTCGCCTCCTTCAAAGAGTAGACAGGATAACGTCTACGTAAGGCGCTCCTAAAGTACGGTAGTAGCGTGTCAGTCTAATGTAGAGACAACGTCACTTACGGTTGGTGTTACCGTTTAGGTGACTTATACATACAGTGTCAATTGATTTTTTTTTATCAAGGAGTGGAGGACGTTTACAATTTTATTTATTTTTTTATTTTTTTATCTTTGGTTACATCACTTTGATGACCTTTCAGTCTGTGTAGTGTTACCGGCGTGGGTATAGTAATACTAGTACGATAACTCTGGAGTTGGATAAATGACAAGTACAAACTGTT